>QMIH01001606.1:56800-119597 GCA_003987875.1 Clarias batrachus | reverse complement strand
TGGACGTAATGCCATATTTAAGTGACCACTTTAATTTTCAAGCACAAGAAAGACAACAGCTTTATTATGCAAAGGTGTTCCTTCATTTAAAAACAACTAGTTTGAGTTTTATATCTGTTCATCCTTTTGAACTATGCTAGAATGCCTCATCCCATCCCCCGCTGTTAAAAAAAAGTTACTCAGTAACGTTTACTCTGAGTACATTTTTTATGAGCTACTTTTTACTTTTACTTGAGTAGATTTTTATAATAGTAACTTTACTTGTGCTTAAGTGAAATTTCACTGAAGTAACAGTACTTTTACTTGAGTACAAAATTTTTGTACTCTTTCCACCTGTGTACACTAGCACAACACCGAACAGTTCAGAACAGGTCTAAGGGCAATCAAATTTCACCCTACTGTAATTTAGTATTAATAACTTAATAACTACTGTACATTGGTGAAATTTGTTGAATATTTGTGAGACTGGCCTTCAGTCATTGGTGTATTTCATTTCAAGTGCACCCAAATGATACCCGGCTAAATATATGTTTTTATTATTATTATTTATTGTGTCGGTGTGTCTTAAAAATGGTAGTGCATAATAAAAGCCAATTTAACTCCTGCAAATTTCTCAATCATGTTTGCTGAAACATTTTTAGGAGAGTGAGGAAAACTTGCCACATTTTGCTCAAGCTTTGCCTTTTAAACCTAACAGTGTGTGGTTAATTATTGACTCACGTTGAAGAAATGAGAAATTGGGATCCTATCCTGGCCATCTGCTATGGTGTGGAACAGCAAGTCCTCCAGTCCTGAGAAGAGAACTTCACCTGGCTTACCTCTACGTAAACACAGAGAAAAYTTTAACAGCCAAGAGATATCTGGTGTTTTGGTATATGAGATTTGCTTCTTTATTTTTGCACTGGCCAAATGAAACATAGAAAACCTGTTAGCCTCTGTTTTTTATAACACTTACTTAACCCATACATTTCATAGCTATTGGAATATGGGAATGATGTGGAACAAAAAAAAATGCTCATATTATTTTATTTATTTTTGGTCATAGAAACAACTATATAATCCATAGTATATATACCGGAGTACCCAGAGGAAACCCACCAAGCACGGGGAGAACATGCAGACTCCATGAACACAGAGGCGGAATCAAACCAAGACCTGTTAAACACTAAGCCACCATGCCACCTCAATATTGTCCAGAGTCCAAAAGTGGAGATATGTGTGACATGGTCAGAAAATATACTATAGATTATATAGTTGCTTCTATGACCAAAAATAAATAAAATAATATGAGCATTTTTTTTGTTCTACATCATTCCCGTACTCCAGTAGCTATGAAATGTATGGGTTAAGTAGTTATATACTGTACAAGTAAAAAATCTGAGGCCTCCCAGTTGACATATCCATATAAAAAGCTGTTTTTAATTGCCCATTGTCAGTGTTTCTGTTTGTTGTGAACCATGCCGCTTGAGTTTTAAGTGTTTAACAAATACAGTGGTTAGAATTCCTAAAGATGTTTACAATTGTTTGCAATTTTCCGCATGCAGTGAGTCTAGAAATTAATTAATGGCAACCGGACCTTTTTTGTTGTTTTGAAATGTTTCACTACTCCCTAAAATAAATAGTTTCTCCAGTCTGAGAAAGACGAGTTCAGGACCTCCAAATACAGTATATCCTACTAGACCTGAATACGCTCATTAGGTGGACAATAGAGAAGGGCGTGTCTCATCCTACTGTAACAACTCTCCCCTTATTTCACTCCCCTCCTTTTAGTCCCMCTATTGAGCCTATTCAGGTCCGGTAAGAAACCACCCTKGAGGTGCTTCTTGATCATTTAGAATATCATYGAAAAGATGATTTATTTCTGTAATTCAGTTWAAAAAGTATATATTATATAGATTAATTACTTCCACATTGATTGATATATTTCAAGTGTTTATTTCTTTTAATTTKGATGMTTATGGCTTACAGCTAATGAAAACCCCAAATTAAGTATCTCAGAAAATTTTAATATTACTTAAAACCAATAATAAAAAATAAAATCTAACACAGTAATGTTGGACTACTGAAAAGTATGATCATGTACAACATCAATATTTGGTAAGGGCTCCCTTTGCATGAATTACTGCAGCAATGTGACAAAAATGACTGGAGTGATGCTCAGTGGACCAAAGTTCTCGTTTCAGATGAAAGTAAATTTAGCATTTCATTTAAAAATTAAAGTCATAGAGTCTGGGGGAAAAGAGAAGAGGCATAGAATCCAAGCTGCTTGAGGTAAAGTGTAAAGTTTACAGTTCTTTACAGTGTTTGATCAGGTCCACGGGGGAACCTCGACCAMGTATTTTGAGTAATATTCAAATTTTCGGAGATAAGCCATAGTCATCAAAATGAATAGTTATTAAAATAAAAAAAATTAAAAAACACTTTAAATATATCAGTCTGTGTGCAATGAATCTATATAATATATGAGTTTTACTTTTTTTTATTTAATTACAAAAATAAGTCAACCTTTCGATGACATTCTAATTTATTGAGAAGCCCCTGTACAGTATATACTGTATAAAAAGTGACCCAAATGTATACACACTTCAACAGTTGTTATCTATTCCCTTGTTTAAAACTGTATTTTGATTTCATTTAATTTATTTTTCTGGCAGCAATGTGTAGTACTATGTTTCCTCTAAAGATGTTAGTCGTCGCACTATTGTTGATGCTATCATGTGTCCATCAGAAGAAAGGCTTATAATTTAAAAGTGTGTAAGCATTTTTTTGGACCCCTATCTATGTATAGTTCCAGTTGCATCAGCATTTGGCAGTGAGTGCAACAGTTTGATTTACGGTTCTGGATGTCCTAACAAAATGGACAAAAGAATATCCTACTCACTTTGTATTGACTGTAGAGACCTATTACAGTATTCATGGTGATGATCAATAATAAAAACACWGAAAAGTGATTGCATTCCCTGTATAAATGATTATTATTATTTCTTGTGAGGTCATTTAAACAATTAACAAAATGCAGCCACCTAAACATTATTTCATGAGCAGAACTGTTTAAATCGATAAGCCATTATTTCCCTATAGATATTAGTAWAAATAGAGATCGATCAAGAGAAGAGACAATGATGAAACTCATGTCTAACTGCTGTGAGGGAAGTATACTTTAGCTGATGAAATGGAGGGTGATGTGAAGGCTGCTGATATCCAAAGTATACTGTAAATCATTTCCCAAWGTGAATTTTGAAATGTTTATCAATGCCACAAGTGGATTGGGTATGTTTGTAGAGGTGSATACTTTAAAGCTTTAAAAATGTTTTTCTCTCTCGTTACTTTTGTTTTAAACTAAGCATTTAAAGTACAGTATGCTTGTGGTCGAGAAATATGAAAAAGTGAAACATATTTCATATGTACTGTATAGCCTAGTCGAAGCAGAAATTTTGAAGGGTTTTTCCAGGCCTCCACAAATACTGTATTGCAGTCAATATTTAATAGAAATGATTCTAAAATTGTAAATATTGATTAGAGCTGCACAATTTATTGCATAAAAATAGAAATCGCAATAGAGATCTGTGCAATTATTAAGTCGCAAAAGACTGCAATTTATTATGGGTAATATACGCATCATCAGGATTTTGTATTAATTAAGTTTTTTTATATCCTTTTGAGACATACAGTATATAAATGGGGGCAAACATGATATCTTTTGTGCCATAATTTGCAGTTAAGATAAAGACATTTGAATACAACATGATAAATTTTTACATATAGTTACGTATCACAGTTTAAATTGTATTTGCAAAATGATCTACAATAATCCCAGTTTTTTGTTTGTTTGTTTGTTTGATTAAACCATGCAGCACTGATATTAATACAACAATATAAGCAGTTCAACATGACTATTGAACCATATGTTTTTGTGGAAACTGGCTTGACTTACCCCTCTGGTACTAGGTGTCCGGTATGATCAGAAGTTGCCCTGTTGAGATAAAGCTGTGAGGAACTGTTACTGAGACACCGCCTTTGACGTATGGTATTGTTGTACAAGCCRAGGGCGCCAGTTTTAGATACATTTTCCATTAGAAACTCCACCGTTTTCATATTAATCTGCCCAAAAGTTCTCAAATAGTATGTCATCGTGCACTTCCAAACAGGCCAAGCTCTGTCTCTGGATTTTTCAGAAAGKCTTGTGTTAAAGTCTGGTGTGCACGTGAGGCTCAACAGCAGCTATGTCTATAAGCAGAGCACTTACACAGTCGCATATGCGCTGTATGCAATCGCCATTAATAATCCACTTTACACCCTGTTCCGAAAGCTGCAGGGTTATTGCATGTGCAGATCAATTCTGTTTGAATAACTGAGACAATATTGATCTGGGTCATTACGCATTACGCTGCAATTCCCAGGGAATTGACCCACCTGCCGCGTCTACTTATCTTTTAGTTTGGGTGGGCCTTTGAGGTTTGAGGTTAAAAATATAAAGTATTTTTATTTAGTATTAGTGTTGTTTTACACATGCATTTACTGTCTTTTTTTAAAGAGGTGAATTTGTGTTTCAGAAGAAGTAAAACCATGTGATTTAATCTTTACTTTAACTGCTTGAATGTTTTACATTGAGTTTCAGACCAACCAMTAGTGAACATGCTTCTATGTATGCAGCATGCAGATTTACTAAGAATCTACTAACACAGTTTTCATTACAAATACTTTAACAGACAACAACTTGAGTATAAAGAAGAATTCCTGCATGACCTTTTTTTTTTAGTGTTGGTGCCCTAACATCACACATACGTCCGGCCGATGTCTCCCTGATGTATCAAGTTGCATCAGCAAGATTTAGCACGGAAAGTCTTTGCTAAATGGGAATATGTCACCAAGACGTCAGCATTTAATTGCAAATGCTCACCAGACAATGTTTGGACAATGAATTAAAGCTGTAGCACCTGGATGCTCTGCAGCTATGCTTTGTTAACTTTGTTAACACGGAATGAAGGAACACAGAAAGCAGATTCTCTTCCTGACAGCCTGCAAAAGGAAGGAAAAAAAGCAAGTTTTACCAGTTACTTTTATCCAGACTTAGGGCTTTTGTCTTTGGCTATACWGTTAGATCTTATACTATAGAGAAACATCAAGTATATATCAACTCAAACAACTTTCAACCTCAGATTTACCAGGGACTGATTTATAATCATGCTATCTGTTATCATCCAAATGGGGATGGGTTCCCTGTTAAGTCTGCTTCCTGCCAAGATTTTTTTCCTATTCTCATCTCAGGGAGTTTTTCCATGCCACCATAGCCCTTAGCTTGCTCATCAGGTACAAACTGATAGTTGTAGTGCATAGTTTTTTAACTATAAATTTTTTACATTTATTTCCATATTTTTTCATTCTGTAAAGCAACAATGACCAACRTTAAATGAGTTATATTGAAATTTAATATACTGTATGATATACTTTTGTTTAGCAAGCAGTAAGTTACTGTATATAATATGGAGTGAGATCAGTGTCATATTTTACAAATAAAGCTTACATGATTTACAAATATATTTCATAATCCACTGTCCACAAATTCAGTCAATCACATAAAAGTACAGTAATAGAGGGTATGATTGAATGATTGACTATGCTGTATTACACAAGAATTCAAAACTTAAATATGAATAACTAATATGTGTAATTATGCACAGTTGCAATGGTCTTATCACACTGGTCCTTAACTCCAGCCCTAAAGGAACACCTGCCTTGCGCATTTTTAGTGTTTTCCCTGCTCTATGAAATACAATTAAATTCAGAAAAGGCTGTTAATTAGCTGATTAGTTAAATCAGGTGTGCTGGGATCTAAGAAAACAGTAACATGTGCAGGGCAGGTGCGCCTCCCGGACCAGGTTTGAGAACACACTCACACATACACATGGACAATTTGGGAACACCAATTAACACAACATCTGCTTTTGGACTGTGGGAGGAAACTGAGTACTGATTTGTCTTATGCCCCATGACAGTTGCGCATAGTTCGAATGCAAAATGTGTAAAGGAAAACACAGACACCAGACATGCTTTGTCTAATTAATTAATTGTTGATTAAATGGTAAATTCTATTTTATTGTTTTTTTGTTGTTGTAAATTATTATCCTTTAATTATTACCTATATTTCTTGAATCCTAAACATTTAGGAAACCTTAACCAGTGGCTTTGTGACAAGGTTATGAAAAAGCTATTTCATGTGTGCAATTAGGTAACAGATGCAAGGGTAAAAAAATGTACATGAAAAAAAAAAAAACAGGATGAATGATTTTAATTGCAAATGGTATACACACTGTAAACCTGGAAAAAATGACACAGGTTAATAATTTTGCTTTAGGGGTTACATTCTATTTATTGATTTACATGTAACATTGGTGCAAATTTATTCTATTAACATGAACATGATGTAGTTACAGCAAACAATAGTTTATTCACATTTATTGTTTCTGAAACTTGTATTTTATTTTTATTAAAATGTTGCTGTTGCTCAAAATTCAGTTTTCAAATTACAGTGAGAAAAAGGCACAGGGTGGTTACAAACAAGATATTTGTTTTAGATATTTTTGGTTTGCTGGCAGGCAAGGCCATTTTGAAGGACTCAGGATGTCACCCGTAACATTTCTCAACATAATATCTCAACAACATTAACCAACATACAGTATACACAGACAGGATTGATCACTTTGCATCAATTAAATACAGTGTAAATACAAGTCAAGTGAATTGACATTTTGAGTAAACTACTTTAATCACCTGTACAAATTAGTAAAGGTACACTGGCTATGTCRATTTCAAGTTGCTTTTAAATCTATAAAACACTCTTTGCAGGCCGTGGTAGCACCAATCTTAGTGCAATGTCGACAACACAAGCTGGCATGTATGAGAGAGGGATCCAGAGGAGTTTTGCATCCCAGCCAGCACTGTACCGGGTTCTTGGGTGGGCAGCGTACAGAGCGTGCTCCATGCAGTTGGACACTTTACTCAAATCAGCATCACAAATAGCATTCATAATCAACCTCTGTACCTTGATGTCTGGAGTGAAAGCAAAAATGAAGAAAAAGAAACACTGATTAAGAAATGGTCAGTGTTTTAGAGGCATCAAATACCATCTGGTAATTTGGAAGTGGGTGATTATACATGCAGGGCTGCCCGGTCTCAGCAAAATTTCCATCCCAAGAAGCACACAAGAAACTGAGACTAGACCATATTTTKAATTGGAAARGGAATTMATTTTTATCCTTTTTTCAGCCTTGCTGTTGAACAGTTGTTCATTCTGGTGGGCAGGCATTCCTGATTTTCTGTCATTGCCTGGTTTGGTCATATCCGATAATCCCCCTCTGTCAATCATTACAATGTATGGTATGACTGAACACCATCATCATCATAGATATACTGKCTTCTCTCAACCATTCCCAATGTTTGTAAAAGTTTGTTTGTGAAAGAACTTTATTTGAAATCATTGCAAATGTATTAAAAAATAAAATAGGAATAAATCACATGAACATTTGTAAAAGTAAAGTCTAAAGTATTTGCACCCTTGGCTCAATACTTTGTTGAAGCACCTCTGGCACCAATTCTTGCCTCAAGTCTTTGTCAGTATGATGCTACAAGCTTGGCACACCTATTTTTGGCCAGTTTCTCCCATTTTTCTTTGAAGGACRTCTCAAGACATTTTCATATGTCTCCAGAGATGTCTGGACTCTGGCTGGACCACTCAAGGAAATTCACAGTGTTATCCCGTAGCCACTCCTTTGTTATCTCAGCTGTGTTTATGGTGCCATTATGCTGCCACCAGCATGCTTTACTGTAGAGATGGTATGACCAGGTGATTAACGTTGCCTGGTTTCCTTCAGACTTTGTTCCATCAGACCAGAGAATTTTGTTCTAAAAGTCCTTTAGGTGTCTTTTGACAAACTTCAGGCAGGCTTTTATGTGCCTTTTTCCAAGGAGAGGCTTCTATCTGGCCACTCTACCATGCAGGCCTGATTTCCCTGACTAAGGCCCTTCTCCCCTGATTGCACAGTTTGGCCCAGGCAGCCCACTCTAGGAAGAGTCCCAGTGGTTCCAAACTTCTTCCATTTACGGATGGTGGAGGCCACTGTGCTCACTGGGACCCTTCAATGTTGCAGAAATTTTTCTGTACCCTTCCATATATCAGATCATTTGTGCCTCAATGCAATTCTGTCTCTAAGGTCTACAGACAATTCCCTGGACTTCATGGCTTGGTTTATGCTCTGACTTGCACTGTCAACTGTGGGACCTCATATAGACATAATTTTGAGTGTCATGGCAAAGGCTGTGAATGCTTATGTATACAGTGATTATATATGTGATTATATACAGTGTATATATGTGATTTTTATATTTTTATATATTTGTGATGAATTTGCATACAAAGATTTCAAACAAACTTCTTTCATGTTGTCATTATGGGGTATTGTTTGCAATGTGAAAAAAGTGAAGAGCTGTGAATACGTCCCTGGATGCAGTGTATGAATGTGTAATGATTTTAAATTAATTATGTGACTAAAACCTACTAAAATTGCCCAAAATCTAAATAATTAGTCCTCAAGAATTCAATCAATAGGCATGATACACAAATTTAAAACAACCCAATATCTCAATTTCTTGTAACTAGATGGCAAATTAATACCTGTTACAATCTAGATTAAGCAGTCTCAAGGACTCAGTACTCAAACATGTCACAAAATAGTATCATACATAACCATGAATTTCTACTTTTCACTGTAAAGTACACTGATAATTAGGTGCTAAATTATTAAGGAAGCAGGTTTTTTGGCTAAATTGTTATCTTCCATAAACCGTGTTATTCTCCAAAAACCATTACAACTTAGAGGGAAATGAATGGCTGAGTTAGGCATCCTTAATCTCTTATACTCATATTTTACTGTTTGCAGGAACCTTAAATATAATATCATGTATACTTACACTTATCCAGATATTTTTCTCCATAGCTTTCTTTCATGTCAGGCGTCAGTTTGTTCCACAGACGATGCAGATCCTGTTCGAGTGGTACTAGGCTTGTCATCTGGGTCTTGAAGAACCCAGGTTCTATTATACACACTTTGACTCCAAAATGTTGAATGTCCCTCCTGAAACAACGATTTTAAATATTTGTATTTATGATTAATTTACAGGACCATCTAATTTTTAGAAAATACAAGTATGATGGGGATTCAAGGCAAACTAGGACTTCTTGTAAATGAAGGCTTACATCTTACGGAAGACTTTAAGCGCAGTACGCTGATGAGACTCTTAGCTGCAGTAAAACATTTAAATGGCGCAAATGTTTTAAAGAAAGCAGTATGTCAGTGAATGAGCATCCCAGCTGAGGTGGCTCGGAGCCCACTGCAGTGATTCCACTGAACATTCAGTGAGTGGAATGCCTGATTCTTATAAATCGATGGATAACTTGCCTCTAACTTGCGGAAAAGACCGCCACTCTTTACAGAACACCACCACAATATTACAGGAACTCTAAGCTGGGAGGTATTCCCACGTACAGTCTATCCCCTGTACAGTCCTCACCTCACTCAAAGCCATTTCCATATGTTGGAGCATAGTCCAGGAGACTTAGGGCATGAGGCAGTGTACACCCTGGAAGGGTTGCCAATCCATCGCAGAGCACACACACACACACACACACACACACACACACACACACACACACACACACACACACACACACACACACACACACACACACACACACACACACACACACTACAGGGGAAAATTGGGAACACCAATCAGCCTAACCTGCATGTCTTTGGACTGTGGGAGGGAGCCCACCAAGCACAGGGAGAACACGCAAACTCCATGCACACAGAGGCAGATATCGAACTRACCCTGGAACCAGTTCCTGGGGGTGCATGGCGATGTTGCCAACCACTAAGCCACCTCTGGAGCAATATGTTTACATTTAGTATGTTTAATGTTCAAACGTGAGAATTAAGATGTTCTTTCCTCAGTACAGAAAAAAAAGAAAACTGGATGGTTCGATAATCACACATCAGCTTTCTTTACGTGTTGATGTAACACAGTTTAAAAGCATACTGTATAATGCCTGTTCACCGGCCTCTTTTAAAGTATTTTCAGTAAAAAAAAAAAGCCAAAGTATCCTTTCTGTTTATAAGCGCAATAAGGATTTTCATGGCCATGTTTTAACATTTCTTTTTGAGTTACCAAAATTTGTGGTTATAGGTTAATATAAAGAATGTGTTATCAATACCTGAGGCAATCTGAAAAGCATTCCACTGCAAACTTGGAAATGCAGTATCCACCCCCGTTCGCTGCCACTCTGCCCAGAACTGAAGCCACATTAACAATTCGGCCCCGGGCTTTCTTGACAAGTGGTAGAAAGTTCATGGTTGTCTCGATCACACCAGTCATGTTGACCCTTAAAGTGCTCTGGAAATCCTCAATCTGCATCCACACTGTAGGACCCATGGGCAACGAGCATCCTGCATTGTTCACGATTCCCCATAATCCTGACATTGCAATAAGCACAAATCTGTTCAAATGAAATACGTCACCCAAATATAACAATGAAGCTAACAATGAAGTAAAACTGCAAAATCCTTCTTATTTCAAAATAGTCATTTGACCTATCAGCAGAAACCCTAACACTGTCTTCCACCCAAAATAAAACATATGGACAAGGTTGCTGTTCAATGGACTTAGAATGACCTTAGAACGTTAAATGAAATAAATTTCATTTGGTGGGAATACTGAATGAATGACACAAAACACTGCTGCAAATACAACCTCGAAACAACAGGATATCAACATTCACTTAAAACATTTATGCCGCTTAATATCCATTTACACAACAGTTGACCAGCTAAAGAATTGGACAATTGGACGTCCCAGCCCCACACAGTGTATCTCGGGTCTCTTATATATCATGTCATATTATGTCTCTGTTTAATATTCTCTCAAAAATATTATTCTGAAGGGCATCATGGCTTTTAAAGGCTTCAGCGGTTTCGGCGCACCGGTGCGGCTGAAGGAGCCAAAAAAAGTCCTTTAGGAAGCCTGGAGTATTTAAAAATTCAGTATTCAAAAATACAAGAAAGTCWGTCTCTTTGGAGGGGTGGCTCAAGATTCTTGCCTAGTGCTGTGTGTTACTGTAGATATTGTACGTGTGCTGTATGTCCTGTACAGTACTGTAGTACTTCAAACATTATGTTAATGTGATCTTTTCCTAGTAGCAAATAAAAACTTTGTCTAGTAGTTGTGCAAAAACTAGGACTTGGATTGTGAAGTTATAGTGTTATCTTTCTTCAATTTATTATATAATATGCTTTTGATACAACATCCAAATGACAAATGATCTATTGCCTATACCCAAATTACAATGACCTATTTCACTCAATGTCTTAAGCAACACCTTCAACAACACCTTTCTTTACCGCTAATCAGCCCACAAATCTGATTCACAGAATTGAGATTCCACGTGTGTACTGAYATACAGTAGTAATGGAAATAATTTTTGAAATAATGTTCCTGGTAGTGATGCCAGCAGAATTTTCAGTATCATGGTTAAGACTGCTGATCCGGTGGTCCCCGTTTCGAGCCACGACGCCGCCAGTCTGCAAGATCCTTCAAGTGGCAGTGGATCAGCCACCACTTTTACACTTTACAATTTGTTACTTAATTATTTACACTGTTACATGTCAGAACTCATTTACAATTTCTCAGTCTTAATACTACTACAGTATGTATTAGTAGTGTATTATTAATTATACTCATAGTCTCTCGTACAAATAACCACAAGAAGATTTCTTACAGATGATTTAACAGTCTAGTATTTAGGAGCTTTTTGTAGAGTTTCACATCAATATGATACATTAACTACTAAGTCCTAGTGTTGTACACTAACCTCTGTCTCCAACCTCCTTCTCTGTCCATTTCACAGCATTCTGAATGCTAGCTGTGCTAGTAACATCCAGTATACAGGTCTTCAGATAAGGGCCCGTCACTCTCTTTAAATCATCTGCGCCTTTTTCTGTCAAGCAACCGGCCAACACATGGAAGCCACGTTTGTCCAGTCGTTTACAAAGCAGGTTTCCAAAACCTGAATCACAGCCTGTGACGAACACATACTTCTCTTTGATTTTGTCGATTTCCAGGCTGTCACGGTACAGCCATATCAAAGCCCACAGCAGCACAAAGCCACCGACAGCATACAGGACCAGGTGATCCTTACTATATAAAAGAAAAAAAAATTACAGTATGTGTATTTACATTACATTCTGTCTAGACATGTGACAATGCAAAAGTTACTGCCTCGTGATACGGATAACAATGTTACAAGATCATGAAAGGTTTTCAGCAAAACTTGCAAAGCTTTTCCTTGTACTGATTTTTCCAAAACAATTCTTTCATGAAAATCTTTATAATAAAAGGTCAAACGAATGCACACACTTTATGGAAAGTGTAAGTGCTAGGAAGTTGGATCAATTTACACAGAAACAGTTTTGGCTAGGCGTCCACTAATTTCTCTCTCTCTCTCTCTCTCTCTCTCTCTCTCTCTCTCATAATTAGAGCCTTATTGTGAGCATGGAATGCTTGTAATTTGAAACGTTTAAATTTTTTTATTAATGGAAGACATCTATCAGGTCTTTATATACAGTATACTGTATTATATACATTAATGTCCTCCTTCCTTTTCTCAGTGCAGGCAAATGTGTTAAAATTCTTGCGTGCAAATCATCAGATTAGTATGGAGCTCCTCTTGTGACATTGGTGGGGAAACAATTATGAGGCAGTGACTTACTAAGGTGTGGGAACGAGATACTACAGTATGTTGTGGCCAAGACTTACTAGGGCGTGTGAACAAAATAGCATATTGTGACCACAATTTACTAAGGCATGGGAATGAGATACCAACTTCCCATGCCTTAGTTTATTTAATTCTTTTTTTCCCCGAATGTCACCAGAGGGGCTCCATAGTAAAGCTTAGACAACATTTTCAAATTACAAAAGCATGCAAAAATAATTACCAAGCATATTTTTMATTTTTCCTACCCGATATATTCAAATATTAGCTCCATGTCCATAGGGGTCCTGAATGATGCAGGTCCAAATAACAACTGTAGGAAAAGAAAAAAACGTATATCAAATAAATGTGATTTTAAAAAATTAAATGAAAAAAAATATATACACATTTCTCATGCAAGCACATTTTTCTTTGCAAGTTTTATATAACTCAAAAATAAATCTTTTTCTACCACTTTTATGGCAATGCTTCTGCTCCCAGCACCTACTGTAACAGTTGTCTGTTTGTTTTGATCCCTGGCAGGGCTGGTGTAAAAATGACTGCAATGCCCCTGTCGTTCTTTCACATCCCTCCCTTTTTTCAGATTGGAATGAATGATAGAACATTCTCACTGACATTACTCGCTCTGGCAGCTGTGCAGCATCTTCTCCTGCTGTTGAGCAATTACACATCGTATTTTCTTGAGAAAATGTGTTTCTAGCCTAAGGCTGTAGTGGAGGCTAAACGCACGAAAAAGGTTTATTTTTTATTTTTTATTATTATTTCTGAAATAACGTTTACTCCCGTCTGACGTGCTCACAGCTTTTCTTAAGTTATTCCCAGAACAGCATGTCAACAGGTCGGTGATATATTTATTTATTTATTTATTTATTTTATTGTTTTGCCAGAGGCACGGTGGTGTAGTGGTTAGCACTGTTGCCTCTCGTGTGCATGGAGTTTGCATGTTCTCCCCATGCTTGGTGGGTTTCCTCYGGGTACTTCAATTTCCTCCCACAGTCCAAAGACATGTAGGTTAGGCTAATTGGCATTCCTAAATTGCCCGTAGTGTGTAAATGAGTGAGTGTATGTGTGTGTGTGTGTGTCTGTGCCCTGCAATGGATTTTCACCCTGTCCAGGGTGTACTCTGCCATGTGTCTCCTGGGATAGGCTCCAGTGACCCTGAATACAGGATTAAGCGGTATAGATGATGAGTGAGTGAGTGAGTGTTTTGCCAGATCAAACAGTAGTGCGTTGCTCTGCTTAATCACTATTTATGGTACCTCAAATGTCTACCGTGACCAATCACGTGGATATACGAACATAAGGAAATGGCACGCCTGCTCATGTCGGTTGCATGGATTTATGGGCGGAGGGCTAAAGCAGCATAACGTGACGTTTTTCTTTGTGCGCATGCGTGATGAGCGTTGGTTTAAGAGACTGATGGTAGGATGAGTTTATAGAACGCCTGTTAAAGAAGACCTTGAACACAAAGTGTGAAGGAAAAAAAGCCATAAAACATGTTCTTTTATATTATTATAATATATACTGTATCAGCCTGGTCTGAAGTGATGTGATGTCTAGTTTTTTATAATATTTTATTTTTTCCCTAATTGAAATTCATGATGAATTGTTCAGTTCTTTGAATAGTGGTTGATGTGAAAAAAAAAATCCTCCATACTGTCTTGCATTGTTTTATCCTTTTAATGATGGTTAAAACAATGGACTTCAGATGGACTTCAATGTTTTTTTCCGCCCCCTATAAATAGTCCTTCTAAATTCTAACAAGTCACAGACTCTTAATATTCTGTTGGAATGCATTTTGCTTTTATTACAGCAGTGGCATCTTTCCAGTGGCATCTTGATAATCTTGTGCAATTTCACAACATATTTTTCAATCCAGAGTTGTACTATTTTCTGATCTTCCGAGTTGGCCCGCTGTGTAAAGCCTTCTCCAGAACACTTCAAAGATACCCAATGGAGTTAAGTGGTCTGGGTGCTATGGTGTCCACCTCATATATTAAAATGATTTCTCCTTGAACAACTATTTCACAATTTGAGCCCAATGATTCCTGGCATAGTCATCTTGGAATATGCTTTTACCATCACAGAAAAAAAAATCTGGTCATTCAGTATATTCTGGTGGTCTGCTGGCCTCATTTTTGTGCACATAACATCACTAAACCTACAGTAGACTTGACCAATGGAAGCAACCCCAAACCATAACACCGCCTTGTATGGTAGGCACTAGACATGATTCATGATTTGCCTCTCTTCTCAATCTAATGCAACCATCACCAATGATGGTAAATCTGGACTCATCAAACTTTTTTCCAGTCCTCCACAGTTGGTGTTACCATATTGCCTGTAGGGCGTGAAGGAGTGGGTTAGCGTGTGTATGTGTGTATGCCCTGTGATGCACTGGCACACCATCTAAGTGCTCTAAGGCCACCTCGTGCCTTAAGTTTTCCTGGTGATTTCAAGTGACCTCTCATCATGATCTTTGAATTTTTTTTCAATCACATTACTTCTTTATATAAAGTGTATATACACACATATGTGCTGTATGTACAAATATATTACCATTATCTTCATCACATAATTCATAGTTTACCTATCACTTTTTTTACCTCTACAACCCTGCACTGGCCTGGAGATTGTTCAATTAGTGCTATTGTACAGTTAGTGGTAGCTCTGATGATCCTCGCCACTTAATTACCATCTGTCTCTGACACCATAACCTTTACTAGTTAGTGCCATGATATTATTGGCTTTGATATGTTGGTACCATAACCTCAGAGAATCTCCGGTTTCCTCCCACAGGCCAAAGACATGCAGATTAGGCTAATTGGTGTTCCCAAATTGCTCGTAGTGTGCGTGTGTGCGTGTGTGTGTGTGTGCGTGCGTGCGTGCGTGCGCGCGCGCGTGCGTGTGTGTGTGTGTGTGTGTGTGTGATGGATTGGCACACTGTCCAGGGTGTCCCCTGCTCCAAGCCCCCGGCTACACTGTACACAGGATTCAGCGGTATAGATGTTGAGATGAAAGAGAGAGTGAGTGACCTCAGAGAACAGACAGGCCTGTAGTAAATTTATGCAAAGTTTGATTTGACTAGAAATCATATAATCAAATGGTCTGTTATTCGAACAACAGACTGACAGATGAACGAGCTTAAGTAAGGCAGTAGAAAATGAGAAGCTATCAAAACAGACTGGTAATAAAAACTAAGAGATGGAAAGGCATAAGGAAAGTGGAAAGCCAAATTGGTCACATTCTGTATGCAAATATGTCTGGAAAGCAAAAGAGGTCAGAATCATTTAAAGTTCCTTTTTCTTCTGAAATTTTATCAATATATTATTTTAAAGTTGATGCACACATTTGATTTACTTACAGTATATAGTGTCCTCTTGTCTCCAGAACGTTTTAAGCGATTCTCTCAAATAATGATCTTTTACAAGGGGAAGGCACTACGATGAAAAAAGGCTATTTTTAACTCAGCACGTACATCAAGTTTTTTGATCAGAGATTGTGATGTTGTTGAGAAAATATTTGTACACTTTATCATTTATTTAAGTAGCCAAATTCTAATTTAGTTACGTTTTAGTTTTAATCTTTGAAAAATTACTGTTTGTTAACATTTTAACACATCGTTATGTTAAAGATTATATATATGAGTATATAATGTAGTCAATACAAATTAAAAAGGTTAAAATATAGTGTTTTCTCCATATCCAAAAGTTGCGAAAGAAAGCAAAAAACACAAACACACACAACAACAAAAACACTGAACAGATGCACAAGGTAATATCTTTGGAATGTGTGACAAATCGGAAGCTAAGCTTTTTTGGGGGGCGGCGAGGGGGGGGGGACAATACACAGCTCAGAAAATAAGACATGTTGTTCCCACTCTGGCCAAAATGTAAAGGCATTTAAGGCCTATATGTTTTAAGTTTATAGAGTCAAAGAACATAAAAATTAAAGGAAGGGTTAAAAGAATACAGACTTTGCATATTAGTTAATTACATGTGGTAGAGGTAGAGGTGCAAATATACTGTATAATATATTTATTTCTCACATCTATTATTGTGATTGAGAAATTTTAGAGAAATAAAGATTTTAACAGTTTAATTTTTTTTTAGCTGCAGTGATTATTTTCATAGTAATCGAGGCAGAAGCTTGTGCCTTCACTTTATATTTAAATGCATTCATTTGGCAATTATTTATTTATTTATTTATTTATTTATTGCACTGCAGCTTAAAAATAATGTACATAATAAGCTGATCATTTGTAGGTTAAATCATATGATTTACAATTATGGTCGAGCCACATTACTAATCTTTATGTTGACAGGCCTAGCCTTATGTTTCAGTTCAAGGTTCCTTTGTTAACCATTCAATTTATTSCTCTTATTTCCAAGTTGTATTGTGCTTACATACACTACTCTACTTGCTGTACTTACTGATGATATTGGTATTGATTATTCAGCTACAAATCAAACACGTTTTTGTTACAATTGTAAATTCAATTGTGCACAGCATTTTTGAGCCAATGTGACATCTTGTAAACACTATAAAATTAAGTTCACCTGAAAAAAAAAAACAATGGAAGAACTTATTTTTATATCCCTAGTTTGAAGAAGTGGAAAACTGACGGTTATGAGGATAATAACACAGTTATATATTAGCCCTTATTACCCCTTTATGGTTAGTTTAATATGATAAGAGATAAYGTTAAACAGTGTTTCAAACGATTATTTGTCAATGATTAGCTCTTGTATGTTAGAATTTTTTCATGCAAGTATAAATTCCAATCAGTGAAGAAGTATAGTTTATATCCTACCTGCTTTGATCTTACAAAAAATCCTGTGTGCGCTCCTCTATGTGTCCACTTGCTTGTTCTGAATGGGAGGTTTTCAGAAAGGGCTTTATCCTTTGGGTTTATCCCTTAAAGAAATTCCAGGGTTTATAATCTCCAAGCTGTGCATACTGCTTCTTCTGTGTGTGTGTGTGTGTGTGTGTGTGTGTGTGTGYGTGCGTGCGTGCGTGCGTGCGTGCGTGTGTGTGTGTGTGTGTGCGTGTGTGTGCGTGTGCGTGTCAGTGTGTGTGAGGGGTGGTTCAGAATGACATAAGAACAGATTCCAGTTACAAAATTCCTAATGCTAATTCCTAATGCTTATGTCTTTACTTCATGGTAAAACATAAAATTGTTATTTCTTTTACATATGGCCATACCAGCCATAGATTCATTTATTTCATTGATTTACAAGGCACATTTAATGTATGTCTCAGTTTGCTCAGGTAATAAATGTCTATAAAGCTACGCTCATAAATAAATAAGTTGCAGATGGCTCATGATAATAAGTCCTCTAATGGCATGCAATCAGGCCTGTTTCGATTCTTTATGTTTATGCAAGAGCTCCAAAGCACAGTAGTGTTCAGTTAAAGATTTGAAACTATGGCACTGTTTGTTTGATCCCACCACATTTGAATGTAAACAACAATAATGGATCATATGACTTGTATGTGTTTCTGGCTTCCCATGTGTGCCGTGCTAGATTGAATGCTTAAACAATTAATATCTCTGAATGTCTACTATCCATTTAAGATGTTTTGATCTGTCTTTCTTGTATAGCGAAAACAGAACTGGCCATGGCACCAATACTTTGAAAAAGGACTGCAGAATATATTAGATACATTGGAATCTCAGTGTAAAACACCAAAACCAGTTCTGTTGTTGTTTTTCTGCTTTGTCCTTCCTTCACCTTTGGACCTGCATACATTGTACATGAGACAAAGATATGCATGTAGTCTTACTWCAACAAGGAGTTGTGCTTGAATAGAGATTCTTTAAGTGATTTATGTAAAAAAAAAAATTTTAAAAAGGCAGTGGGGGCAGAATCTGTAACATTTAATTTGACAACAGCTTCCTGAGTTCTGATTTCTGGTTATTTCAAATAAACCAAAATGTATGATTATGATTTTATAATAAAGCTTAATATTTCTGTGTATTGATTGGTTTTAAAACTTGGATTTATGTCATAAACAAACAGAAATTCTGACTATGTTGTACAAATAGCATCACCTACTAAAATGTTTTATTAGTTTTAAGCGAAAAGTGTTTTTTTTTTAAAAAGAAGAAACAAATAAGGTTAAAATACTGTAGATAAACTGTTGATACCCTACAGGACTAAAGATAAGAATCAGCCGTGTGCTGAAGAACGTTACAGTTCATCAGGTTTTTTTGGACTCTGAAAACAAAATAAGAACAGTTTCTCAGGGTCTTTTTTTGATTCTCAGAGAAAGCAATCCTATGATTTTGTTTAGCAGTTACATGACATGTTAATGTTAAAAAGAAGACTTCTTTAACTAATTAATATTTTTTGTAGTAAACAGTAATTATTTACTGTTATCAAACCATACTAAAATACATTTGCATTCAGGTACTGTAAATGGCTATAAAGATTTTACATAAAGTTTAGGCTTGAAATATAGGCTTTTAAATGCCACTAGTCTAGAGTAAGAATTTGCAAATGAAGACCAAATAGTAACTCAGTGAGACTGTGAGGTGAAACTAACAGGGAATGCAGATAAGCAGCCCTAGTAGCTTTGAACCCAGTAAATAACAAGCCGACAAATCCTACTGCTGTGTGTAAGCACCCTTTGTTCTAAATAAGGGAACTCTGTCCAAGGAGTAAAAGCAGATTGAAAACTTAAGAGTGGTTTCTGTCAAAGGGCTTACATTGTATAACATACCCGCGCACCCCCCCCCTCCCCACCAGAAAAAAAAATCAGTTGAACATGTGAGAAGTAAAAAAGGAAAAAGAATCAAATATCCTCAAGGAATACCACAGAAACTAAGAACAACTAAAGTCTGCATGCATCAAACATTTTAAATGATTTAGAGAATATTATCCTATTTTATATTGCAAACATTTTTTTTCTTCTAAATGGAATGTTTTTTTTGTTTGTTTGTTTGTTTTTTTCCAAATGGTAGTTTTTCCAGGGTTAGGTTGTAAGCTCACGCCCAACCTCCTTTCTCATCTCAGCTTTGGGATCAACAACATTGGAGCAATTTTGTATGGGCATAGGGTTAAGTACCATTCCAAGGGGCACAGCAGTGACAATCTGGAAGTGGTGGGGCCCATGACCCTCTGATCAGCATCATCTGCTTTGATTTCAACCATAGTAGTCCAAAATAATCACCGAGTAATTTTTTTTATTTCAGTAAATAATAAAAAGAAATAGTCTACATATTTTATACAGTACTATTGAAATGGTTTGATAAAGTTTTATACTTGGTATAATGGTGGCATGGTTGCTTAGCGGTTAGCACTATCGCTTTGCACCTCCATGTCCTAGGTTCTATTCCCGCTTCGGGTCTGTGTGCATGGAGTTTGCATATTCTCCCCATGCTTGGTGGGTTTCCTCGGAGTTCTCTGGTTTCCTCACACAGCGCAAAGACCTGAGGTTAGGCTAACTGCTGTTCGCAAATTGCCCGTAGTGAGTGAATGTAGATTGGAGGCTCTACCACAGTCGTGCAAAATGTGAATAACTACTGTAAAATGGTCACCACTGGCCTCCACGTCCATAATTGGACTACAGATGGTCCTAGATGGCTCCTTTCTTAGACCGGTTAGATGCTTCCTTCTATGTTTACTGCTTGTACACTTTACACTAATAAATCATCAGTTTTTACTAGAAGTGGGAATGAACATCATAAGAGGCAAATCATAAAAACATCATAATCATACAAATCATTACTATAATTAAAGACAATCCTACAGATCATCAATATGTTTTTCAACTGTTTTAAAGAAATGCAGTGATATCAGTCATGCTACTTACTGTACTTGTTTTGTAGATAAATTAGTATGTTAGTGTTATAAGCAGGATTTCCTGGCCGAAGTTGTCACTGAGATAAGCAGTTAAGGTTCTTAACATGTAGCKATCCTCAACAGTTCTTTCCGAAATGTCCAAAGGATATCATATTTTTACATACAGTACTTTGCAAAAATCTTGAGCAACCCATAATTTCTTCATATTATGCATTTAAAGAGACTTTCTTGTATTTTTTTTTAAATCTAGTCTTGAGAAAAAGTACTCTCGCTCCCTGAAGGACTTTTTTGTCTTTCATTTTCAGTCAGACCCTGACAAGCTTCACATGAGTTGTGTGTTGTTTGTTAGTCCACACAGTGACCCATGAACCAATCAAGCATAAAAAAAAAATCTAAACAGCTGTTTATATCTAATATGATATAACTTCTAGCATGAAATTTCTTAATGGATGTTTGACAATATTAAATGTATCCATAAACAGTTAAGAAAACAAAGAGAAAAAACAATGAAAAAAAAACATTCCAACATACTTTTATTGGAAAATAATCATTATCCTCACTTTTTTGTTTACCTCTAAATTTTATTTAGTTAACAAAATCCAGTAAGTACATGCTGCCACTTGCCAGTTCAGTGCATTACTATAACATTAACATGTATTAATTTTTGTTAGGTGTTTTACAAGTCACTGTCCAGATTAACTGTGCTTCATATTGGACTTGTGTAAACTTTCAGGACTGTTAGCCTCCATCCTGAAAGCAGCATGAAATACTTTTTTCATTATTAAAATGTTTTTCTTTCATACTTTAATTTTTTTAAAGACAAACTATAAAGCTGTAGGTTTTTCTGTTGTGAACTGTTGAAAAAAACAAAACATTCCAGATAAAATACATAATCATTAAGCAACGTCATCTGCAAGCATGTCTATGTTTAAGCTGAAAGTCTCAGTCAAGACATTTGCAGCTCATCATAAGCAAGTCCATTCGGTCCCTGTAGCAGAAATCCAAGATCTACACTATTGAGGTGTACGGTGAAACAAGATGTGCCTTTTCCTCTGTCCGTCTGCAAGGGCATTCTAGGACGACGCTGTCTGAATCTGGCCTTTGTGTACATACTCCAGAGCTGTGGCGATAGTCCTCATGTCCATCTCGATGCTGCGTGCCCAGTTCTCCACATCGCCAATTTCCTGATTAAAAAAAAAAAAAAACAAGAACACATTTTTGCTTGTGATGCAAAAACTATGTTTGGCTGTCTAGGAAAGATTGTCTAGCAAAAATCACTTTTAGCTGAATTCTAGCAAATAACCACATTTTTTTTTAAGGATAATAACAAAAACTTGGCAAAAAAAGTGCACACCCTAATACTTCATTCGACCACCTTTAGCTTTGATTACAGTGTGCAATATGGTGGCCAGTTGGTGTGTGAAAATGATTCCTCGCCGTCCCAGAATGACTCTTTCCCAATTTAAATCCTGGAATAAGGCCATGCCACCAGGAAAAAAAAACCTGTACAAAGACTTTCGTTGTTGTAGATAAAGCACATGATAGATCATGCCTGGGGCCAACGTTCATAAGAACTACTGCTGTTTATATGCCCATTAAATTTAAGCTAGCAAGTTAAAACAATAAACCCATCCTTGTAACCAGATTTGAATTTATGAGGTCTAATAATATACAAAACAGTATTGGGGAGCGCTTACCCTCATGGTAGTATGCATCACTGAAGTTGTGGCTAGTCTACTGTAAACTAGTATCTCTAATTTCATATGTAAACATAAAAACTCAAGAGGAGAACAACAACAACAACAATAAGCTTGTACCTTCAAAGCCTGGTTGAAGTTTTCCACCATGCTGATCCACTGCGATGTCTGTTTAGCAAATTGAGCTGCCTGCACCTGCAGCGTCTTCACCTCATGGTCCAGTTTGCGCTGATTAACGTACGCCTGAGCCACTCTGGCAGGATGGACAGAAAAGTGGACAGGTTAAAGGGAAAGAAACTAAATGAACAGTGACAACTTGAAGATGCAGCAAGTACAAAGAATTAATTGAATTATACAGTAAGTAACAAAATCAAAATATAGTCTACAGCAATGTCAAGCCAAGCCAATCTGATTTATTTTATAGTATTTAGGAATGGGGAAGTGCTGTAAAGAGCAGAATAATAAATTAAGCCCAAAAAAAAAAAGAGAACTCAGGAAAATAATTTATTTTATTAATAATAATAACATGAACATAAGCATAATAAACATATATTGTAAATAAAACTAAAGATAGGCTGGTATGAAAGGGGCATAAAATAAAACGGAAGAAAAAATATGTATAAAAACAACAGACAGAAAAACACTTGGCATTTGCAACTTTTGTATTTATAATTATTATTATTATTATTATTAATAATAATAATACATATATTTTTTAATCATTGCCCAATTCAGATATATTTAGTCTCGTAATCGTATTAGAGCTTTCGTGCTATTTTGGTGCTTTTCATTCTAATCTTTACTACCCCACATACACTTTCTTCAAACGACATTCCCACACTGTGATCATGACAATGAAGACTATGTCACATGCATGGATTTGTTCCTCTGAGGATTTGGGTTTCTATTTATGTCCACTGGTTCATAAAATAAGCTATTCATTTCTCAAACCAATATTGAACTGTCGCACTGACGTCACAGGAAATAATTCTATTGGACTCTTACCCCACATTCAGATGGTCCACTAAGGCCTCTGTCAAGGAGGTGGCGGCTGTGATGGCTTCACGTCGTCTTCGTTCTGTGTTAAATAAAGTTGTTTTAAATAAAAACATAAAGAAAGTTGATATCAAAGTACAGGTAAAACTTATTTGATATTTTAAATGTTTGTTCACAGATGTTTAGTACTAATTTAATAAACCAGCTAAGAGAAAAGCATTAAGACCAGCTGAGACCTGCCGTAATGAAATTAGTAATGAAAAATAAGACCAATCACAAACCAGCAATATTCCCATCAGCCAGTAACTAATCACTACACTGACAAGAAAAAGTTATTTATCAACACATCTACAGTAATTTAAGAGTAGAATTTACATCCAAGCAAAATATGTATGTTTAACAAAAACAAATAATTCTTGAAAAAAAATAGGATAATCATAAAACTTGGTGTGATTAGGTTAAACTAATTAACTAGAATTACATGCAATTCAACGTGCATTTCATGATGACAAAGAAAAACTAAACTGAGATGACAAAAGGAAACACATCATTTGTGTGATACCTTACCATGCTTCACACTTCACTCCGCTTGACCATGTTTGCTTCACCATAGACTTACAGTGATCTCAGTTTTCTTAACATTTTAACTTAATTACCCATAATTACCATTTACCTCTTTAGATTAGCATCTTTAAGCTTAAATTATTAGTAAGATTTTATTCCTGTTATTTTGCTTTTCCTTGGTTTTAGAGTTTGTTCTGTCAGGTAAGTTTATAAAAATTTGAATGAAGTTTTTATCTTCATTATTATCTTGATTCTTACTTACCACATGCACAAAAACAACCTCAAGCAAAATGTAAAACCCGATAGCTAAAATAGTAGTGAGTTGACTCCCCAACAGCCAATCAATAATCATCTCTGTTGTCATGACAAATGACTGAACACCATCGTTCCTCCCCATGATCTATGACTTTTATTTTAAACTCTCTTTTTACTCTTTTACACACAATAGCAGCAAGCAGCCCATGTGGTTTAGGTGCTAGGTTGTTGATTTTGGGCGCTTAGAATCCAGGTTCAAGCCCTGCTCTTGGTGGGTTTCCACACTCCATACAACCCATCCACTACATGCTGTGCTGGTCCCAAAATGGGAGAGTTGCGTCAGGAAGGGCTATTGTAAAACTTGTGCCAAGTTGTGTGTGGGTCAGGATGTCGTCTGTGGTGACCTCTTGACAGGGGCAACCAAAAGAAAGTAAATATATAGAATAGCAGAAAGTCATTCCTTCCATGGCTATTTTTTTTCTATCCGGTTCCTGCACACTACCACTGCATCTTTATGACAGAAATTCTCATAAAGATTGAGAGAGTCTTTGTAGTGCCATAACCAAAGACCCTTTTCTTCTGTAATAAACTAAAACATTTTAATTGTAATTTTAATATTTATTTGATCTGATAAAATAGTTTACATTTTACTATTTTAAACAGTTCCAGAAAATCTGATTTCTTCCCGTAACACTGTTTAAGCTGTTAGGAATCACAGTTCTTTAATGTGATGATTCATGAATCGCTACACTCACTCCAAAATACATGTTTAAACAAAATTATTTTTACATTTAAAATAGAGATGAACTGGACAATTGGCCGGTAACCAGAATTTGCTTTTTTTTCAGTTCAAATGGCCAAGACTAGTGTTTGACTGATAAGCCTCAGATATAAATGATTCTGTACCAAGTGCAGAAGCTTCTGAGTGGCACAACAACGCATTTTTATGGAGTTACATTATCAAATGTTGCATTCGTTATTTTTTATAATCCTTCAGGTGGCCCACACTAAACTATTTGCACATATTTAAACATTTTCTTTCCATGCAGTAATCTGGATACAGTAATTATAAAATGGAGATGCTGATAATACTAATGGAGATCGTGATAATACTGTATTGGGAGGTGATTGGTAGGGATTGGCCATTCCTACCAATTAACCTAAACTGCCTGTCCCTGAACTGTGGGAGGAAACCCAAGCAAGAGGAGAACATGCTAACTAGGCACAGAGACCTGAAGTGGGAATCGAACCCTCAACCCTCCACTGACCACTACGCCACTGTGCTGACTGATCATGACTGTACAGCAAGTATTCACATTGCTACTGTGGCATCATCTGGAGGCTTTTTGATGCATCTACCATATGAACGTCCCTTTAAGCTTTAGTAGACACGTTAGAGCAGAGAAGTCCCCAGTAACCTGCTGGTTTGTAGTTGGATATAATCTGACGCTATTGTTTACTTATTTATTTATTTATTTATTTATTTATTTATTTATTACCCTAGGTGGTAACTGTTAATGCTTTTCCTCTTTCAGATTCTTCCTCTTTTCAGAAACACATGAACATCTCATCAGAAACGTACACACCAGGTTCATCCTGCGCTATAACACCACTCCTGTCTATAGTCCATACCTTGAAGTTCTTTCCTTTCGTTTTGCTTTGCTTGATGCTCCTTTAACAGCCGAGACAGCATTTCTGCAACAATCACTGCATCGACGTTTCACGGTTTATATAAAAGACACAATATTTTTCGAGAAAAAACAAAACAAACAAACAACCGAAAGATTTGTTGACGGTTTTTGGGCCGATGTCATGTGACAGACCAGTGGGTCCTTACGGGTCGAGCGACCTGTCAAATTAAAAGTCCCAAACCGCGTATTGATTGAACATGCTATAACAATGTATGAGAATAAATGAAGAGAATAACAAAATCTCTTTTTAAAAATAAGCTTGGGTATTTTGTGGGTATGTTGTGGGTGTTTTGGTTTGTCTATTGTCACCCGGCATATATCAGCCAATTGATACTCTCTAGCCTGAGGATTACCTGGCAGCTTGACACCCGATTGTCGTTCACACACACACACACACACACACACACTGTGGGCAATTTGGGAGCACCAATTAGCCTAACCTTCATGTATTTGGACTGTGGGAGTAAACCCAGAGAAAAGTCACAAAGCGTGGTAAGAACATGCAAACCCCATACACACAGACCTGAGGCTGGCCACAAACCATATTTATCACTCCAGTCCTGGCTACACTTTATTTGACCCTAACTGATGTAGTGGGTTTCTATCCATTTTAATGGGTTAAATACTGTAAATGTCATTATTAAAACCTGAAAGCATCGTAGTGAACCTTAATCTTCAAGCTATTTTTTTTTTTTTTTTTTTGGAATGACCGTGATCAGAGATGACTTAAATAATTAGTTAAATCCAATTGTAAGTAATAATAATAATAATAATGTAATAATAATAATAATAACAGCAGAACTCATAGTTATGTTCAATAGTGAAATTAAGAGCATTTCCACACACGCAATGTGAACTCAATGGACTGGAACTAAACAGCTGTGTAGCTTTAAGAAAACCTGGAGGGAAAAAAAAATCTATTTGCTAGGGAGCATAAAGAATGGGGTGTAGAATATGCCTGACTGGAATAAGACTGTGGAACACTGGAAAAGGTAAGATTATGATTTCAGGGTTAAGCATAAGAAGAGATGTGAGTGGAAATAATTTCTAGTGCCTACTGTACATGCCTGATCCAGGGTTGCTTCACTGAGTCAAGTGGGAATAATTTATAATTTATGTGGGAATAAAATTAGGTCAGTTGATGACCTGAATATAAGGAACAACCAGATTATTTCTTATACAGGAAAATATGACTGATACTCCAGGACCATGTTTGGGAACCTGTGCCACAAGGAACAAGTACAAGGGATAACAAGAACCATGAGAAGCTGTAGGGATGGTTTTCAGCAAGACTTTTATTTTGCCGGAGTCTGTCTGACGTTAATGTCATTCACTTCCGCATAGAGAACGCCAGCTCAGAGAGGATGCTCTGCAGTCACGGACTGTGTTTATACTTCATGTACAGACGCTCACTTTGCTACTATGTTACTTTTTAGAAACACATTTGAACATGTGTGAAATGTCCGCGTTTGGTCTGAGGTCACTTTGTAGTTCAGTGCGGGAGAAGCTGGTGATCTGAGTGTCCGAGGCCTGTCCCGGAGCTGTGTTATAGTAGCTGGTGTTAGGAGAGAAGATCAAGGATGTGGCGGCGAGCGGATGGTGTGTGTATGTGTGTTTAGTGATGTTACTGTTAATATGTCGACAACATCATGAATCTGAAAAAGTCCAGAAATATCGGAGCTTCCTCTGTGTCTTTGGACGGGATTGGAAAACAAGGTAAACAAACACACACACACACACACACAATATAGGTTCACTATCTACCCATTTGATTTGTTACTTATCAAAATAATATTGTTGTTAAATATTAAATTATGCACAAAAAAGTGAGTAATACCTTTTTAAGTTTTAAAGGTTAAGAACTACATCTGTTTTATTTTAAATGTAAACATCATTGTAAGTTTAATATAGGAGGTGTTGTTGTTAGCACTGTGAACATACACCCACCAGGTTCTGGGTTCGATTCCCATCTCGGGTCTGTGTGTGGAGTTGGCACATTCCCCACATACTGGGTGTTTCAGATTCCTCCCACACTCCAAAGACAGTTTCCAGTTGCCCTTAATGTGGGAATGACAATCGGGCATCGAGCCGGCCACCCGACCCCTGCCACAGAAATGACTGATATATACCTCCAGTGTGGGGTATCTGTCGCCCTATGTGCCGGATGTCTCATGGATGTATGAATATTTACCAAAAATATATATTTCATACCCATGTACGGGCATTGGTGGATAAGTGGTAAGCGTCTCGGCCGGGTTCGCTTCCCAGCCAATGCCAAAACCCCAGCCAATGGATGCAGTGATCCCAAGACCAGATAAAATTGGAGGGTTACGTCAGAAATGGCATCCGGTATAAAACCAATGTCAAATGAATGCATGAATTGAAAGGTCCACTGTGGGGACCCTTCTATGTGAGCAGCCGACAGACCACTGCACTCTTTCAATGAACTGTACATCAACGCCCTTTATGCGGCTTGGATAAAAGTAAGAGTGCTGCTTGTAAGAGAATCTTTGTCCCCAAACTAGATGGAGGTGTGTCACAGTGAAACCACATTAGCTGATTAATCCATATCTATATCTCTATATGTAAAACAGAATTCTGTTTCTTTGTTTGGAAAATGGGCGGTGGCTGTTTTTTTTCACAGGTACAGTATTTCCTTCACAGGTGTGTCACAGGTTTTCCCTCACGGAACGTATCAGTAGGCAGCGCCATCATATCATCAGTATAATTCACAAGTTACTCACTGAATATATTAGGCGGCACACACGACAGGCAGAATTAAGGGCTGACGAAACAATAAAGCAATGTGAAGCATATATAAAACAGAAATCCCTCTTGTGGCCGGCATGTGTCATACTCATGTGACAGTGTCATCATCAACTTTTATACCATTCTGTGAGGTCATAATATATCCCCTTTTGATCATTATTTGGTTGAGGATGTTCGCGGGCGGAGACACGGGTAAACTTCTAGTATTAACATACAGCACCGTCAAAAGAGTATGAACATTGCTCTTTGCTGGAAGAATTGAACACCAGATTTTTTCATTTTATTTTTCAAGACTTTTGAGAAAGCTAGCATGTGATATTCACTGATTATAATAAAAAATGTTCTGGGTTAGAATCACTGACCCGACCTTCACTGCTTGTTATAAAGTGCAGAGGTATTTGGGATTCAGGCTCTGTTTTTTTCACTGCTCTTAGAAAATAAGTTTGAGGGGAAAGGTTAAGAATAACATTTAATTTCACAATGTCTGTCTGACTATGTGTAGCAGTGAAATATTTTTTGCAATTATGTTAGGCAAGGTTTATTGCCTTGGTAACAACTGAGACTGTGTGTATGTGTGGATACAGATGCTGACTCGAAGAGGAAGAGGAAGATGGCAGAAATCACACAGGCTTTGAAAGCAACGCCGGTCGACGTGGCCACGCTGAGGAGAATGGCCATCAGCGAAGGAGGGCTCATGACTGACGAGATCCGCCGCAAAGTCTGGCCTCGGCTACTGAATGTCTCTGTAGAGAACATCCCTGAAAACCTTGGTAATTTGTATGTTTGTTAAAAAAAAATTATTTCATAATTTTTAAATATCCAGTACTGTATTGTTCTAGAATGTAGAAAAAACATCCAATCCATACTTGTGTCCAAAGTGACACGTGACTCGTACTGTAGGTATTTGATATGTAACAAATATCAAAATGTTTTCTCTCCAGACGAAGTGGATCGAGAGAATAATAAGGACTATAACCAGGTGCTCTTGGATGTGCAGAGATCCCTGAGACGCTTTCCTCCAGGTCAGTGACTTAACATTGCTCCCATGCACCATGTTAAAGGGCTCGTCCCTTTGGGGGTATTGCAGGTATTGCAGTAAGCATGATGCATTTACTTAATGTTCCCTGTGTGCAGGTATGCCTGATGAGCAGAGGATGGGACTGCAGGAAGAGTTGATAGACATCATTCTGCGCGTGCTGCAGAAAAACCCCCAGCTGCACTATTATCAGGGCTATCACGACATCGTGGTCACCTTCCTGCTCGTGCTGGGAGAACGCCTCGCCACTGCGTTGGTGGAGAAACTCTCCACACACCATCTCAGGTTGGGTTGGGTTTTCGTACAAATGCATTTTAGATAATTAATTAGCTTTTTTGTGTGTGTGTGTGGGGGGGAACTGCCACTGAAACGAGAGAAAACTCTCCAAAGCGTGATGAGTATTTGTCATCCCATCTGCCCTATAGCACATGGACAGACCCATAATTAGCTTTTTAATTAGTAGTAAAAACAGTCCTCACTACTTCTAGAATTTCATTGCAAACTTTATGTAACACACGTCTCACTTACCACTGAAGTGTCCAGCGTTGAGAAGAAAGGTACGCGAGGAATGTTTAGACTCTGTAGAGCTGACAGGAAGTCTATAGTAACTCATTATCTGTGGTAAGCAGAAAAGTGCCCCAGAAAATAGATCTTGATGTGCATGGACTACTCTCCACTTACTAAAACAGACTCTGAGGCTACTGTGGTCTCGCCTGAACTGGACAGTTCAATATTAGAAAAGTGCCACCTAATCTAATGATCTGGTTCCTACTACAGCGTATAGTCTCTGATTTTGGCATCTGCAACATGAATCCATGTACTCAACTCCAGGCTGAAGGGTGTGGTGTAACTATGTGGGGAATGTTCTCTTACCCACATGCTGGCCATGTTAATACAAAACAAGTGTAAAACACCTTTCCCATTATATAGAACTTTCTAGTCAGAAATATTCCAGGGATTGACCTATGGGACTTATACTATTTGAAATCGCCCAAAAGATGATGTTGATTTTGCTTCCACTCAAGGCTTTCTCCTACTGACATCTCAGGGAGTTTTTCCCCTCAGCACCATCGCCCTTGGCTCATCAGGGACAATCTGATTTCTGTCATTTATACATATTTCCTTATGTTTTTCAAACCTGTTTCCACATGTGATCGGTTTGGAATGGGGTTATTAGTTGGATATATAAAAAGAGAGAGAGAGAGTATTTCATTTAGATGTATATACTTGTTTCATTATTTTTTTTTCTTTTTCTTTTTTTTTTGCATTACAGGGACTTTATGGACCCCACCATGGACAACACAAAACACATCCTCAACTACCTTATGCCGATTATAGAGCGAGTCAACCCAGAGGTGTTTGATTTCATGGAACAGTGAGTTAATCTCTTGCATACCATGTATATATATAATGAGGTATTTTGGTTTTTGGAAATGTAAAATTTTTCAGAGTTGATTGTTGTGTTGAGTTCAGGACTGTTAAGGTGAATTTTTAATCATGACCGTATTGTCAAACCATTAATGCAGCATATATAGAATTAGGCTTGAAATGAATTAGCCTCATGCTTGCTATAATGTTAAAATATGGCAGAAGGTATGATTTCCCTGATAATAAAAATAATAAKTGCTGCACAATTAATTATATAAAAGTCTAAATCGGSCTGCAATTTATTACAGGTCATATGCACATAGGCAGGAATTTATGTAGAGTTTGTCAATAATTGAAGTATTTGTTTATTTTTCAAAATAGTTTTTGCGGGGCTAAATAATACAATGGATGTTCAAGTCAAACCAGGACTTTTTATTGTGCCGAATAATTATGAGAGTAAAAACTGCCTTTACTTATGAGAGTTATTAGCAACCAGTCGTCTGTCGGTTTTCATGCATTCTACTCGCTCAGTGTTCATGGGTGCTTGAGGTYTTCTGTAAAAGTTTTACGTGTTCAATCACAGGAAATTTCATCAGTCAAGTCCAGGTTTGATTTGAACGGGSCTTGTGTTAGCAAACATGATCATTTCTGTTATTGTTTCCTGTATGAGTATTAARCTGTACATTAAATTGTTACATGTCTWAATCATATTTGTATTATGTGTCATAATAATCACAGTTTTTATTTTTTAATCAAATCAGGTCGCTAAAGTAATATGCTTCTTACCAAAAGCGATACACTATACATTATATATTATATTACATATTTTACACTATATATTATATCTACAGTAATATTCCCTATATTAAGTTTCCTTAAAGGTAAAATAAGAATGCCCTCTTATTTRTTGATCTCTAGAGCTGAAGTGGGCACCATCTTCGCCCTGAGCTGGCTCATCACCTGGTTCGGMCATGTTTTATCAGATTTCCGCCATGTAGTAAGGTTGTACGATTTCTTCTTGGCCTGCCATCCGCTGATGCCAATTTACTTTGCTGCTGTGGTGAGTCTATTCAGCTAAATGTTTCTTATCGTACTCAATGGTCTCTTGTTCAGGATGGGTATTATTACTCTGCGACGGTTACTTCGGGTAAGCAGTGRCAGGGTTATAAGTTCAACATGGGCTCTTATTAAGCTTTTGACAGAATTTAATGTACAGATATTTACAGCATGCTCTGCCAGCTTAGGCACTTTGCACTTTTATTTAGGCTTTTACAGTATTATTAATATTTTATTAGCAATTATCAGAGAGTGATGTTAATAGATATGGCACCTGCATTTTTTTTGTTATTCGAGATGGACAAAAAGCGCAAAGTGTCRCATTACTATTGATTTAATAATCAGGTACCTTGCATTTCAGTTGTAAGTAGGTAGRTAGGTAGKTAGGTAATTCGGGGGGTGATGGAATAGGTAGGTAGGTAGGTAGGTAGAGGATRTATTAATGTGGTTATAACAYATTCTCTTCTTTCTTATTGTATGACTATATAGAATGAACAGCATAATACTCCTGATTCTAGAACAAAGTCTGTATGGTTTATATAAAATCAGGATTTAATGGAAATTTGCTTAAATGATTGTCTGATGTAGAGTATAATAAAGTATATGTCCGAGACATTCAAGTCAAACTGGGACTTTAAAGGGGTTCCTGGGAGACCGGAAAGAAAACTTTCTACCTTGATAGTATCCAATCACTAGTGGGATAATCATTAGTGTAGCAGAGGAGTATGGAGAAATAAGAGGGRGTTTTTACTTTTATAACTGTGTTGTATTATTCTGCCCAAGCAAAAGTCCTGGTTTGACTTGAACACTCCTTGTATACAGAAGCTATTTATTTATCCTCTACTTCAGATATCTAAAGAATGAGATATTAGGTTGTGCTATTAAAAAAAATAATCAACAGCAGGGTGATATGACGAAAAAGTTGATTATTTTCAGCAACATTACATCATAAAAATGTTTTCTACCTCCTATAATCAAAGATTATGATGTAAAATGTATCAGGACTTGTGCATTTATAGCTACAACTGTCTGAAATKGAATCCTTGATGATGACTTTCCTGCGGGGAAAATTGATCAACTATTACAAAGCACTGACACTGGAGACTCCCTCCATAAATCTTAAGTAAACATCGTCTTAGAGAAAACTTCATATAAATGACTGTACATTTTTCTAATTTTTTTTTTTACAGAAACAGTGACATTCCATAAATAGAATTCCATGCCTGTTATATATTAAAACTGTTACTTGGATAATTATTTAAACATTTATTCTTAAAGAAAGTCTGACATATTCTGTATATTGTAGCAGTAAAATTACAAGCACATACTATAATTTCTTCCACATACTACAAATGTTACCCATGATCAGGCCTCATCTATTCATCATGTCTGTGATCAGATCGTGCTGCATCGAGAAGAAGAGGTGCTGGACTGTGAATGTGACATGGCCATGATGCACCATCTGCTCTCTCAGATCCCTCAAGATCTCCCCTACGAGATTCTGATCAGCCGAGCCGGAGACCTTTTTGTCCAGTTCCCTCCATCCGAGCTGGCGAAGGGCGCGACGCAGGAACGCACTCAGCAGTGAGTCACTTTTCCTGCTGTTCATCCACTCTGACTTCCTGTCTTTCACCAATATAGCTCACATTACACATTGCTTCATTATTGCTTAGGTTTTTATCATTGATTGTTTGTTCATTCGATTTCACTTATATTTAGCATTTTATCTTGATCTGATCATAATTGCTGATTAATTTGCTGCAAATTGTTTTTAAGCTTGCCAAGATTTAAGAATGTTAAACCTGGACATACAGTATGAGATTAATTATTTAATAGCTTCTTATCTTATTTTTAGACTAAATTATTATTAAGTAAAGTTGTTCACTGGTTTTAAGAAATTCACTTAAAATTAGTGGAGCAAGAAATATTAAATTAATTTAGTTCAGTCTAAAATATTAACATTTTATTTAAAACCTTGGCAAGCACAGAACAATTTGCAATATGTCTGGTTTCAACATTGAAACAGATTATTAGTAGAGTAATAATAGTATTAATAGAATGAATTATTGTAACGGCGTAATTGAGTCGATTGCAAAATGTCACGAACAAGGATTTCTTTTCATCTTACAGAACAGCCGTGTCCACCTTCACAGACTTCGAGCTGGCCTCGGCGCAGCAGCGGCCCGACACAGTGCTTCRTCGCAGACGGAGAGAGCAGCAGCAGCAGCAGCAGCATGGCACCACCGTCGACCCTCAGCGTGGCACCGTGGCCGTAATTCGACCTGCCGCTCGCCGGCTCGTCAGACTGGCAGTGATGGGCATTACTGTGGCACTGGGGGCCGCTGCATTAGCTGTAGTGAACTCTGCTCTGGAGTGGGCACCTAAACTYGACCTCCTGTTCCCTTAACATCACCGAACATGCCTGTTTCTTTCCAAAGACTTTGAGATGGGCTGTCTTTATTTCATTTGTTATTTATATTTGTGAGGCCTAATTAATATCAAAGTGTTTTTCTCTATTGGGTGGCGCTGAGGATGATGAGTAATATGCTACTGAGCCATGAGAAGTATTTGTGTTGTGCGAAACAGTGTAAGATTATATTTGAGTAGGTTTGCCTAAATATGGAGTTGTCAGTAGTAGTTACACAATACTGTAGCTGCAAACTAGTAATTTTATGAAGACTGAATCCATAGGCAATTTTGTAAATCTCTAATTTGTCACACAAAATTTGTATTTTTCCTTATCATGTGTTACTCATTTTGTACAGTACAACTTGTACAGTGTATTTATATTTTACTCTTTTTATTTTCCAGACTCATCATTTGCCTCTTCCTTTCAGAACTCTTCCACCTGTCCTTCACTCCTTATCTTCCTGAACTTTTCTACTTGCCCCTACCGCCATATCTCTCTGGACTCCTCCACTTGTCCTTGCATCCTTACCTTTCTGGGCCATTTACATTTAGGCATTTGGCAGATGCCCTTATCCAGAAAGACTTAACGTGCTTTCTGTCATTAATATTCCAATAGATCCTCATTATAATGGGTTAATAGGTTGCTAACTATCCACCCACTTGGACCATCCACTTGGTCACACCCTCATCAGCTTCACCCCTTTATTATTTCAGCCCATGCTATCAGCTCTCAAACTGACCGCTTGACCCTGCACCGTTGTCATTCATGACCTCTAACTTGGTTACACCACATCAAATCTCTGAAGCTGACCACCTCCTTACTTTTCTGGACTCATTAACTTGGTCTCATGTACATCAGTTCTTTGAAGCTGATCGTTTGGTTCCTCATTCTTACCTTCCTGGACCTATGCAGTTGGACCAAATTCTCAAAAAGTAAGATTTCATAAATATTGTAATCATATACCCTAGCAACATAAGAAGTGATTCAGAAATTTAGATTTAAAGTTGTTAACTGTAAGTCATATTTGCGACCTTTACGGTATAAGACAGTGTAAAGTAAGATTTGTAACAGTAATAAAAGGTTCGTACTGGAAAAAAAGTTGCAGATTCACAAATCCCATGTGATGGATTTGAACTTCATAAGATTGCAATGTTGGATTTACACCAGATTATTATTATTTTTTTTTTTTGCAATTAATCCCGCTCATTATTTTCAATATCAGTAAACTGTCAGTTTGTATGCTCTTTATCTGAGCAAAAAACAGGTACATTTGTATTTAATTTATAGGTGAAGTACATAATATGGCATATCATCAGATTTAATGATACCCAAATCAGTGTCCAGAGTATTGTCCAGTGGCCTTTTTCTAAATTTGATAACTGTACAATCAGTTTAAAATATGGTTCTGTGAGATTTGCCCAATATTTCTCTCAGCTAATCATGAGCCATGGAGAGGAAATTAATAAATAATGATCCTGCCTGGACAAAAATTCACCAAATTGGATAATTTGTGGAGTCAGTATACACATTCTGAATGTCTAATATGAATGAATGAACTATTCATGAAAGCTCTGAGATCTTCTAATAATTTTAAAATACTATTTACCACAGAACTACCTGCTACAATATTTTATGCAGCAATCTTTGTTATGCACAATTCCTGTTCCATTACAGTATAATCTGTAAGCAGAGGCCTTATTTAATTCTGCATTATAACGTGTAGAGAGTAAACACTGAGACTGCTTTAGTTAACTGATGGCATGGATGTAGAATCCAATGTAATAAAAAATAATCTGTACAAATATCTGATGTCTCTATTTTAAATAGCACAGAATTTATCGTTTTCACTAATCATCACTTTGTAACTCAAGTCTGAACTGCATTCACAGTTGGTGTTTAATCCTTATTTTTACTTGATCATAAGTTATTAATAAGTATTTTTGACATTTATTTGCACTGAACTGTTTTCTTCATGTTTGCACTTTGCAATGAAAATATGTCTCTGATTTTGCTTTAATAATGGTTTATTAATCTGCGATGTATGTTGACCAACAAATAAACTTCTAGGAAACCATGAACATTTCACATGTGATTATTATTGTAGTATTGGAAAAGAGCATAAATGGTTCTAATTTACAGATATTATTAATGCATCATTAACATGTTGAACCTCTAACTGTATATAAATTACATGACATATTTATAGAATAATGCACAAGTTTATTATGCAGAGCTCCTGAGTGACACAACCTTATCAGGAGATCACAAGTTCGAATCCCGCTGATGATGATGATGCCATAGGTATCCGTAGCCGGAGGTAAAGAAAGCAAAACCGGTCAAGGGTGGAAGAATGGCACGAGTTAATCATGGCCGTCTGTTGTCTCTTGTGGGTCGTGTGTGTGTAAAAGAGATTAGACTGAACTCTCCTTTGAGTGTCACTGCCCCGTACAGTATGTGATAGACTTTATGCTTCATTCTCGGTAGCACTTGTGCAATGTGCAAGTGAAGATGGGATATTCGACACAACAATGCTACAAAAATTCATCCTAGGATCTTAGTGCCATGATGCTTAATGTGCAAAATCTGCTTTGGTCACTATCTAAAACACAATTTGGTCATCATCATAACCCAAATAACAAACCTGATTCATTCTTTCTTAACAGGTAACACAATGTGTTATGAAGATTGCGATCACATACCACAATGATGATAATTCATAATTCTGCTAGTTACAGAAGAGATTACTTTCTTACTCCACAGTGAGGATAGGTGGAACTATGATACTGTACGTTCTCACAAGGCACATTAGAGATCAGTGACAGTTTTGACAATTTGGGTGACAAGCAGCACCGTTGATGCGACATTTACATCCACCTGAGACATCTCCGTGACCCTGAGGACGAAGAAGAGACAGTGGATTAACAACAATAGAAACAGAACCATCTGAGCAACAAGGATCCAGAAACTACACTAAGAAAGTCTGATCCACGGAGACCCCACCAAAACAACTCACAAAAGCCAAAGGACCTGCTGCCAGTGCCGGGGTCGGGGGCAAAGCCACCCCAGTGGCATAAGGTACACAAGTGGCACAAAYCTAAGWGGTTTTAATGTTGATGTTTTTAATATTATGGCTGATAAGTGTACTGTAAGTGAACTACTGTACATTCGGAATTAAACACTAATGCAGGTATACCTGAGGGCCCCATCTGGCCTGCTTGGTCACCCAGCAAATTTCCGTCTTACACATGAGGCAGCAGATCCAGTCACAGCCGTCTTTCTTCTGGATGATCACTTTGCATTTAGGACAGTACATRGCTTCACCATTTTGCAACAACCTCTGCAATATATATTTGGCAGGTTAGCAATCTGAGGAATAAAAATTCTAATTAACACCACAATCCATATGTAGTTGATTATCCATGCTGCACATGATAATGATATCGGTGGAGAAATTTTGGATAATCAAATATATTGCCTTAGCATCGTTTAGTATCGTCATGCAAATGTTTGAAGATGCTGTATAAACTCTAGTAAAGTAGTAAATTTCTAGCAGCAAATATTTCACGGTTTATGGCTACTTTAGTTTGAATTGTGTGTAAATGTGCTTTGGTTGGCTAACCTCTAGTGCCTCTGTAGTCTTTTTGGCTGCAGCATCGTTCTCTGCTCTGAGGCGAAGGTCATCCTGGTACTCTTTACAGTTCATGCCTTTGTGAATGGCCTATAGCATACACACAAACACACACACATACCTCTTTATATACTGTATGCCTTATGTTTACAATCATGTAATAGTGAAAAGGTACTATGGTCCTTTCGCAGCCTGGGTTTTTAGACCTCACCTTGCAGAGGAGACAGTTTGTCTCGTTGCAGATGTCGCAGGCGAACTCATTGACATCGTCTTCAAATATACACCAGCCGGGGCAGTCCAGGGTTTTACAGTGGTAACTATTCTCACTGCGTGACTCAGCAATATTCAGCCTCAACTCCAAAAACTTCTGGTACTCCTCAGGTGTCAGGAGCTAGAAGAGAAATTTCAGATGACAGTTGTGTTGATGGAAGGGAAAAACTCTTCTGAAATCCACTCCATTCACTACTCAGCTATGGAAGTGTTATTTACGGCAGTACATTTTATGGGAATTTGTACTTTGTTTGAATTTGTTTGAAGCATTACAGCTGTAAAATTATTCTTTTTCAGTTAATGTTGAGATGTGTCTGCCACTTATGCTCTGTAAAGCGTTCATAACAGCTTTAATCCAAGCGCTGTTAATTAGTGATTTTCAAGGCTGGTAACTCAAAATGAACTTCTCTTCTACAGCAGAGGAAAGTTTTGGTCTTGGTCTTGGTTTTCCTTGGATGGTCTACATGAGAACCAGTTTCATCATGGTGCTTGATACGTTTAACAAAGGCACTTGACAATACTGTTCTTGCAAGAACTACTCCAGAACATCTTCATGTCTTAAAATAACAACTGAATGGAACTGGAAATCGGCAGTATTCTCCAGTTTTTGCACTTCGGACGAACATTAAAAGTGTTTGTGTGGTTTGTACTTTTGGTTCCTATTGCAATTCTATTTCCTCCACACCCACAATGAACAAGCTGTGAGCAACATGTGCTATAAAATACTGTATCGTGAACTGTTCAAACAGTGAAACACTACATTAAAAGCCAGTCACAACGGAGTGGACAAAGTCACATACAAAGCAAACTCCGTAAAAAATACAGATGCTTTACTATTATATTGTTTATAATGGCCTCAGTAGGTTTTTTAAGTGCCCCATTGTTGAGCTGTGTCTTTTTTTTCTTTGGCTTTGTCCCTTTTATCCTATGGAGCTTCGTATGAGATTATTTGATCTGCAAGATCTGGCACAGCTTTTATACTAGAAGCCTTTCCTGTCGACCCTTATATTTTMCMAATGGGCTTGGAACTGGCACTGTATGCAGTGACTGGGKTTTATGGGACGCAGGACTAAGGACCCAACAGTGGTGACCTCAAAGCCCTGACTGTCCGATCAGACCCTTGCATAGAAAACCCCACTGGTGAGCTGTGTAATTAAAGAAACTAGAGCACCTGGAGGAAACCCACCAAGCACCAAGGGAAAAACATGCAAAATACATGCACACAGACTCGAGGTGGTAATCGAACCCTTGCCCAGGAGGTGCGAAGATGATCTACAGGATGGCGAGCGTGGTAGCATTGATGCCAGTATTAGCATAAATGAAAGCTGGCTTTGAAAGCTGGTCTGTTTAAGCAGACTGTAAAGGACTAAATGACTGAAGCACTGCTACATCATTGTCTTGAGCTAAAAATAAAACATGTGTAACACCCCACTACACCTCTATCAGCAAGTAGTTAAATAGCATTATGGATAACGGAGCCGTTCAAGGTGGATTTTATACAGGATCGGTACAGCCATAAAWCTTCACTACAAATCATTAGCATTCCCCATCAACGTAAGAACATTTTTTATCATAGTCTCTACTGCACTTTGAGCATCAGGACTTACTGTTTTAATCTCTCGGTCCTGCAGCGTACAGTGACAGGAGTACTCCCCGTCTGCATAAGGACAGGCCACTTCTGCATCCTGACAGGTCAGAATGGTCATCTTCACACAATCTCTATGAAATCAAAATTGGTCACATAGTCACTCTTATCACATTCATGATTTACACTAAAAGTCTGCTGTAATTTGTGAGGGTAATTTTATTACCTGCAGAAGCTRTGAAGGCACTCTCGTAGTGTGGCGCCCTCTCCTGCCCGGACCTCATCACAGCAAATGGGGCAGCAAATATCCTCTCTGTTACTAACCAGGTCATGATTGTCTGTCTCCAGCAGACTGAGGAAATTTTTCTCTCGTTCTTCTATGATGGACTGAGAGATTACATACCATGAAATAATACATTGTGTGATTCTTATAATTTGGTAACTAGAGGTAAATACATAGTTACAGTAGTACATAAATAACATTACATTAATATGTATTTGAATATATATGTATTTGAATATGCCTTTTTTAATTCAATATGAGACCAGTATAAATATTAGCTATTTAATACTATTATATAAACCTGCGATAACTGAATAATTAACTGATACAAACTGTAAATCATACTGATCTATTTTGCAATTGCACTCAATTTATATATAAGCAAAAGGCCTTGGTGATGAGAAAGGTCAGAGGAGAATGGCCAGAATGTTTCGAGTTGACATGAAGCCTGCAGGAACTTAAATCGTTAAGATGCCTTACAGGTGACCTGAGCAGAAAAGCATCCTGGAAAYACACAATATGCCAAACAGAATAATAAGAATAAAAAAGACGTACTTGTTGGTACTGTAGACTGGCCAGCTCTTCTTGCTGAAGTCTCTGTATTTCCTCTTGATCTGGTTGGTATACATCTGGTATTTTATAGTTGCATGGTCTCTCAGCACTGCAAATTTCGCACCCAGGCCGTGTGGGTTTGTTCACATACGTGCACTGCAAACAGGCCCATCCTATCTAGAATAACGACACAGACATTCCGCTTGTGTGATTAATGGTAAAATCATAATCATGCAAACAGGACTACAAGAAATAGTAATCCTTTCTAGGCATTGTGCATTAAAGCGCATAAAATGTAGTAGACATAATGTCCAAAATACACTAATTCAGATTTCTTGAGGACGTCCACACAAATGTATTTCTGCCATTTCTTTAAAAATATATATTTTATATTTATACTGTACTACTGTATGTATCTAGCATGATCTAATCCTTGTGTCACTGCCTTACTTGTACCTTGCACTGTGCAGATTGATTAATCTTCTCACATACAGGGAGAATATCTGGAGAGTTTTTATGGGTTTTATCTTGATGAGAAGTTTGACCCATCATTATTTTGACAATAGATAGTACTGTACAAACTTTGTTATACATGTTTATTTTATGATTTCACTATGAAGTAAAAACAAACATTTCTGAATTCCAAACATTATAATGGTCCCAGGTTCAAATCCCACAACCAAGTTGTTCCTATTGRRCCCTTGAACAAGACCCTTAACCCTCAATGCTCACATGCACAGTATAATGAGATAAAAATGTAAGTCATTCTGATAAGGGCGTCTGCAAAATGTAAATGCAGGCTGTTCAGTAAAACTAAGCAGCTAATTTCCTTATAAAATGGCACAAATTGTACCTGTGACTAGCAAAGGGGAATCAAACCATTTATTGACTTTGTTTCATTATTTACTGTTTACTGCTTTTTTTTTGTGTTTTTAATGTAGTATTATTTTTGCTTGTGCCTAAGATGTAGAGTACAGTATTTAGAACAGCACAACAGAGGTACAGTATGTCACTACAGTGAGACAATAAAATCAATCAAATGCCAATGTTACACTAATACTACAAAATAATGTCCTAAGAAACATGTACTGTAATATACAACAATGAAACAATGTTATACGAGTTCTGGGTTGGTCATAAAGATTAAGCTCCAACGAGCACTTAAAACTTTTTATATTACTGTATTAGAATTTTATATTTAGAAAACAAAAGGGATGGTTCAAACCTCACCACTGGTTTGGGTAAAGGCTTTGGTTTTCGTTCAGGCGTTGCTTGAGGTTGTTTGCGTCGAGCTCCCAACTCTCCTGTACCTCTACTGAGCACCTCGATGTTCTCAATTATACCTTAAGAGAGAAGGAAAAGCAATTTAGGTGGCATTCAGGATGTTACGTATTCATTTCTACAGCTTCAGATGTACATGCAGCACACTCGTCACTGTGTCGAGACCAGTGCCGATGCACTTGCAATAAAGAGTATGGTATTAAATGTCATACAGAAGGGTTTTAGGATTTAAGTTTAGAGTTTATAGTCAGTTTTATGACATACAGTACAAACCTGATCTGCAAGCATATGAACATAGTATCTAATCTCTGTGTATCAATGAACTTCATGAAAAATATATTAAAAGCAGACAGTAATTTAATGCACCAAAATAGATATCTTCATTACAATCTGATTTGGTACTGCACATATCTTCGAAATAAGCTGTAACCAGCTGGCCAGTCCTAGTAATATGATTTGCGACTGCACAACAATCCATCTTTAATGAGCCTGCCTACCATAGTAAAGCACTTCGCCTTAATATTTAATTCAGTGGTAAAATGAATCAGTGCAATGTGCTTTACTACTCTACACATTTACATAAGGAGATTTAACATCTCAATAAAGGAGGCACAACATTGCATTTGTAAGGAGGTTTAGCTTCCTTTATGAGACTGAAGAAATCCTAATCCATGTCTGCTCTACTGGGACTGGCAGCAGGGTCCCCTTACTCCTTAGATTCATGGGTATTGGAGCTCAACTTGTCCATTACAGAGTTTATCAGATTCATTCAATCATTAAAATATGTACAGTTTTATAATAGGCTACAGCAATAAGTAAAAATAATTTTACTACAGTATGTTGCACTGCCCATGTTAATACAAAACCATATCGATCATACACTAAACAGTCTCATGAATTTTGTCATTTAGCAATTTTGCTAATATTTGGATGTCTGTGAATATTTATTAAGCACTTTAAAAACTATTTAAATAATAAATAAAATATTAAAGTTATTGTCAAACTCTATGCTATTAGATATGCGATCAGATATTTACATAGCACTAGTTGGAATGCTGCTGTTTCAAACCACATGACTGCTCCTGCAACTACGATAATTACTGTATATCAATGTATATCAAACGATATGAGAAACATTCATCAGGCTTTTAACATGCACATCTGAACTGGATTTATTTGGTAGGTAGAATCCAGGCCAATTTAAATTCACCATAATTACAATTGCCCAGATAACTCAAATATAGAACACAGAAGACAGGCTTTGTATCTGTGTGTTAAATTGGTGTAGAATGCATATCTATACTGTGACTGTACAAAGCAGTTTGCATAACAGCATGTGGAAGTGCAAAACTATAATGTAATATTAGGTTTGGCTTATGAATGTTCTTACTAATGTTACAAGTAAGGTAAGATAGTTTGTACAACAAAAACAATTTTAAACTAAATGTTGTATAACATTAAAAAATCTGTAAGCTGAATAAAAGTGAGGTGAAAAAAAAWATATATATATACCGCCTATCTTCATGTCCTGCTCCTCTTGTTTCCGCTGTTCACGGCTGAGATTGGCGCACTGGGCAGACCTGATGAAGAGAAATGCTTGGTCATCATCACAGGTCACGTTGTGGCTAAATAGAGTGTCTTCATCCTTAGCAACACGCTTCTCTATGATCCAGCACTGTAGTGACGGGTGGAAGCCATAGTCTTGGCTAATCTATACGTAAACAGGAAAACAGATATCTCACACACAATCAAGAAGAAGAACACATGTTTAAATGTCTTGAGGCTTCAAGAGTCTGAATTCCACATTGTATAGCATCTAAAATGGGATAAGGTCTAGCATTAGACCCTAAATGTCAGACCTCTATCCCGACATTCTTGTCTAACATTTTGACAGAGTTTGAATTCCAAACTAAGTTCTGAATCTACTGCAATCCTGACCCTAATAAGGTGATTATAATATCTAACTGAATGAACAAATCATTCAGTGATTTCATGCCTCAAATCATAATGCTTCCACCACCATGCTTCAGAGCTTTTAGTTCTTGTACACGCTTGTTAAACATAGCTTTGTCCCAAAATGATCGTAATTCTGAGCAACATTATTTCATTGGTGATATAAAATATGAATATGAATATAATAGTCACAGATCTCAGCTATGCCAAAAGCATGCTGCTAAAGGAGGTACTTGATATTACAAAAAAGGTTTGCAAACTTTGCTGAATGATGTTAAATGGTTTTGTTCAATTAAGACATGAAAATACAAATACCTGTGTGCAATTATTTTAGGCAGATTTTTTTGCTCAGTAGGATGACTTGGATGTAGATCACATGACACTTAATGTGGGTCAAAGATTACTCACACTTGTGCATTTCGTTTTAATCGCATGCAGGATTTGTGAAAAAGAATCAGACACCTCTTAAACATCCTGCAGTAGTCATTTTCATTTTCATTTCTTGGGAATTCCCAAAGCAATAAAGACCAATTACATTCCTAAAGGAGTGAGGAAGCAGAGTTATTGTTACCAGCCTAAAGTTAATTCTTTTTCCGGTGACAGAATGTCATCTTGAACAGTTTTATTCCTTTTATACAAAAGAAATTCGCCAAATATTATATTATTTATCAATTAAAGAATGACACATTTACAAAATTATAGTTTCTTTAAATCTTGCATTACAAGTTGAAACCTATTATCCTTGTTATACTTGCTATACGCCGATCAACCATTACATTAACACCACATAGCATTTTCACATTAACACTGAGTATCAATTATACACCAGTAAACCTGTGGCAGACTCATGGGCAGTCAAGGTTCACCCATGCCCGTAGGGACCAAAAAACCTTCAACCCCACAGAAAAGTCAATGCAGCACAAATCGCCCCAAAAAGTCAATGCTTTGACATAAAGGTTCCAGTAGACCCAGTGCAACACAACTGGGACCCAGCAAGCAAAGAGGCCAAGGACACTGACCTGCCTTCCAAATGCCCCAGATCACAATCTGTTCAAACAATGTCCAATGTCCTGGAGGCAGACATCACAGCCCACCCCCATTTATTATTTATATATCCCCAAAACCCCAGAAAACAAGTTGCTGCTTTAACTCTTACAAAAAGTCTTACAAAGCACCGACACTGCAGGCATACCCTTGCAAATGTCTGATTACAATTTGTTTTTCCTTATTCATGTGGAATATTCACCATACATGTCCCTTTGTAAGTTAGAAACGTTAGAAACACACATTCTAATATGCAGTATGATATAAGGGGGAAAAAACACATTGATGAATCCTTGTGCTCGTGTAACATGTGGTAAGGGAAAGCCCAAAACATTCTCAAATAAAAACTCATGCATAATCACCATCCCACAGTCGCAAGTAGCGTTTCCAAAAGTGTTACATAGAGACAGAGTTGTCAACACTATTAAAGACTGTCCACAGCATTACAGCAATAACTGTGCAGCAATAATTAATAACCTCTATCATTCATTTATAACATTATTTTAAACCACTAGTTAACCTTTCATTTGTAATAAAGTCTAAATCACACAACCATGCTCATGTCACACCTTAAAAAGCCCTAATTAAACCTAGGTATCGTAAACTCCTTCCAGTTGTATTACTTCAGTAACGGAATAACAAAGCGAAATAAAACAAGAAAACCAGGAAGTAGAAAAATGTTGACAGAGTGTGAGAGATACCAATTGCTTTTGTTGCATAACTTTTCCAGAAGAGGAAACAATTCAGCCGCTTTACTGACAGTGATGGAACTAGAAATGTTCAAAATTCCTGTACTCTGCAATCCAGAGTTCTTTTGATTTTCCAGCAAATTAAGTAGCTGCAGAAATACCGACAATGGTGATATTCAATGGTAAAATACATCCATATTCTGTTAAAACCCAACCACCACCGTATTGCAGTAATGACACCAACATGCCTATGCATGTGCTGATCAGTAGCATCAAAACAATTCCTGAATGTGTCACTGCATATCGCCAACTGGGTACACTTTATAAATTACAGCACAATACTGAGAGTCGTTTGTACCTTCTCTTTCAATTCTGAGATCGTCATGCCGGGAGTCACCAGCACAGAGATGAAGGCATCAGACAGCGCATCTTCGACACCAACTCTCAACCTGCGGTGAAAAAATGGAGCATTGTGTTCATATCTCGCAATCTCCAGGCACAATGTGGGGAAAGGCAGAAGGGAGTGAAGAATATACCTGATGCACTCTTGAGAATAGACCTCCGGAGTGAGTCGCATACACACAGGAACGTTTAGCTGGAGGAGCTGCTCTACACATCGGATGGCCTTGTCTTTGTCTCCTGTATTGATGGCCTCACTGAGCGACTGAGCCGTTTCCTCAGCTGGGATTCACACAACACAAATATTGGATTGATCAGAGGTTTTTGATTGTATTTGCACTTTTTAAAATTTTTATTTACCTTTTATTTCTTATTTTTTCTTTCTTTCTAATTACAATTATATACATAAATTACATACATTCATGTACGTACTGTATATCTACAGTGTGTGGATGTGTACAAACACGTAACATCCTGCATGAGACCACACTGAAAGTCTGTGATTTTTATTTATTTATTTTATTCTAAATACAGAATAAAACTTTTAGAAGAAAGTAAATGTTCACATATTTAATATTCATGATGGTGCACTATTTCTAAGTTATTTTGTAAAAGAAAAAATGTATACAGTATAGATTGACCATGTTGACCATTTTTGTACAAAAGATCATATTGTCCTCATGTCTTATCTCATATTTAAGTGTGTATTCAAATGACACTCTAATCTAAAATGGATTATAAGGTTTGTTGAGTCTATTTCAGCTCAAGGGCACATCGTCACTAGAGCAAATGTGGAAGTGCCAAAAACTAAGAAACTCTGAAATTCCAAATGATTTACATGCATTGAAAAACATAGTATTTGGTATTTCCCCTTAATGCCATAATGACACAGCATTTGAGCTGACACAGTTTCCACTGGTTTGTAAAACCTGATGACTCACATTACATCAAATCCTTCGAAGATTTGTCTAAACAATATAGACATAGTGCTGGATAAGATAAGACCTGACCTTTTTTCCTGCAAAGTAGTTAACATGGTCAGTATTACAAATATAATCAAGATATTTAACATCTATTTGCTTTGTTTTACATAGTTCTTATTTTTAAAACTTTATGTTTATTTCCATGTCTATCCCTTATGAGACCGTATGGTTCTCATATCAAAAGATCATATTTTCTCACAACTAAATTGTGTAAGATCCTCACATGAGTATCAAAGTTTTGCTAAATTTATTCCTGTGTAAAGATGTTGATTAAGTTATCAGATGCTAGTAAACCGAAACTGTGAGGGGTATATTACAAGGATATTACACAACATTAGAGATCAAATGGGAAAACAAAAAACACCCTTTCAATATGGCCACAGACCTTTGGACGCAACTATATATCTGGAGCCTGTCCTAGGAGACCCTGGGCATGAGGCATGGTGATATATGAATTTATAAGAATTTTTAAATATTTTTTTTTGCTGAATTTGTGTCCTGAGTTTCTGTCAACACCGTCAGACATTTCTAAAAAAATAAATAGTCAGGCAAAGTCAGGCAAACTTGTGATCAACTGAAACTCCAAGGACTTCTTCATGACTCACTGTTTGTTCCATGACCTGTTCAACTGATCAGCTTATTGTACATTTGATCATTTTTTGCTATTTTAAAATTTTGTCATTGATACTGCTGTGGTCAAACATAGCATGTCAACACAGTATGCCTTAATTTACATAAAATTTAAGGTAATTATTATTTCAATTATTGAATTTCAAGCACATTAAATATGCATCCAGCTAAATATGCAAAAAAAAACTGGCTCCCACATTCATTTCAGAACTTATCTACAGTAGCATAAGGTGGAATTTTGTCAATACCGTCAGAAATCAACATCATCAGGAAATTCATCTGACGGTGATAACTTATTGTGTGACAGTGTTGACAAATACATCCAAAAAAGGTTTTATTTCATTTTCTTCAGCAAAACATTAGTTTTTGTTCATTTCCTGTTAATGGTAATTTATTGTTTTGTTTAAAGTATGATTCATTGCTTTAAAAGGACACACACAAACCGTACACAATCATTCATACACTATAAACAGTTTGGAAACGCCAATTAGCCTAATCTGCATGTCTTTGGACTGTGGGAGGAAACTGGAGTAACTGGAACAAAAGCACCAAGCACAGGGAGAACATGCAAACTCCATGACTACAGTCACAAGGTGGGATTCAAACACAGACCCTGACGGTTTAAGGCGACACTGCTAAGCACTAAGCCACCATGCTGCCCAGATGACACTGCTTAATGCTATGTGAGGAATGCCTGTGAAACTATCACAGTATGATTTGAAAGTTGACGATGACACTGCCTACTGTTACAGTATCAATCAAAAGTGCAACATAAAAGCTTCTGCGTTATAATAAGAGGCATGACATGAAAGCTGATAATCACATGTGACTACAGTACCTGTGCAAACACCACCACACACTGGTGCCACGCACTGCTCATCAGCCAAAAAAACAGAATTTTTGTTTCACATATAGATGTCAACACCGTCAGATGTGTGTCAACACCATCAGCTTTAAATAGATTGTATTAATAATAATTTTATTACTACTTTACTGTTTTAGGTAAAAAGCAAGAATGGATTTTTCGTAATGAATTAGAGGAAGCCAGTATTTATCCTAATTAAATGCTATTAAATAGAATTTTGAAATAATTATATTACAAAAACACTTGGTTATTACTTGGAAAATAAATAATTTAAATAGATCTTTTCTTTTAATGTCTGACAGTGTTGACAAGAATCCTGTAATGCCTTGAAAAGGCTTTCAAACTGTATGTAACAAAGTTTTACAACTGGGAGGTTGTTCCAAAACAGGTTTTGACCACCCATGACTCACTGTTTAGCAATATATATTAGGTTTTTAGAAATAATAAAGTTATTTATTTATTTATTTATTATTAAAAATATGTTTTCACCCAGTTCTCAAAAATGACTGGTATATAAAACAACAATTTAGATTTCAATCATATTTTGAAGATTACCATATAGTATTTGATTGTTCATTGATGTCATAATATTCAGAATCAGAATATATATATATACTACCAATTGGGAGTTATTATTTATAAAATATGATTGTGGTTGCTATATAATAATTCAACAATAAGATGATGATGCAATGATGATGAAGATTACTATTATTATTATTATTATTATTATTATTATTATTATTTGTAGTAGTAGTAGTTGGAATCCTATGCATTTCCAAATCATTGTAAACGAAACATAAGTTACCTGTCCTCATCTTGCTGGTGGTGTAGGGCACAGCCATTCTTTATATATAAAAAAAACAATAATAATAATTTTAAAAAAGTAATAAAAAAATAATAATCAACATGCATATGTATACTGTACATATTGTAAACTTGTTAGCAGTCCAGAATAACACTTCAGTATCCTTGTAGTACTGTGAATACTATGAGTTTACAAGACTTTAAAAGTAAGTGTTTCATAGAATTACTTCAAGAGCTACAGTCAGWGAGATTTAATGGTAAAAAAAAAAAAAAAAACAAGTAAACTGCAGTGACAGCACAAAAGCGCATTAACAAAAAGCAGCACTCAAAATGTTTAATTATTATGAGCATATGAGTCTATTTTTTAACTTACCTTCATGTAAACAATGTTTGCGTCTCTCCCCGAGCTTCACCACAATGAAAAGTGAAAGAAACTAACATTTAAGGAAGTAGCCGAGCTTCTGACGAGACGCCGAGAAAAACACGCCCCTCTCATTTAACTCATCCTGTCACCTTGGAACGCTTATGCGAATGAACCCTTCAAGTGAACAACTAAAGATTTATTATAATCACTTAATTTCAAAGAAATAAATATGCGCCATAACAGGCATTTTAATCTCCAAATGTATGGGCAAGCGAATCAGTTCGTTATTTGTATCGAATGTATTTTCTTTCTTAAAATTTTCCTTGTTTTCTTTTTTATTATTAAATATATCCTTTCCTTCTTATGTACATAAAATACAGGTTACAATAACGATTAATAATTTTAAAAAAAATTATTTTAGGTCTTATTCCACTGCGTTTTTTGAGCGCATCCTTGAAGCTCATGAGCGCACCGCTGTACGCCTCTAAGACAGAACGTGCGCATGGCGTTGCGCATGCTGACAAGGAAAAGGGACACGTTCAAGGTAGCTAGCACAACTTGCTTATTTATTTTTCTTCATTTTACACAATGCTTGGTCATTCCTTATAAGCTTGGTCTTCATATTTATGACTGTATAATTATAATAACAATCAAATGTATGCAGGTTCTGCTAAATAACGTTAGTTGACCTGACTAGTTAGGCTAGTTAACATGACCCTATCTGACTGTAGGTGATAAAGTTAATATTTCCAGGTAATGTGATCCGGATTTCTGTGCGCATGTGTTGTTTGTTTCTTTTTTATTTACTGATTTCATTTGGACTGTTTTTCCCCGACGCATTTTGAAATATACGAATACGGGATACTTGAAGATTTGTGCAGTCCAATATAGAAATTAGTAATGGGAAGTTTGAATCATTTTAGTGATTCGGTTCTTTGATTCTCGTCATCAAAATGAACGAATCTTTTTGAGTCATTTAGTTCGTTCTTTTCATCAGAAATAAAATAAAATGTTATTTTAAATAAACAAACACCTCTACATACATATAGTTCCAGTACTGAAAACAACACAATGCAGCTAAAGACATATTATGATAAACAGAATGAGCCACTCACCTCTCATATCTTCTAGTCTGAGTCGTTCGTTGTTTTGAATCTATTGCACTACATAGCGCATGCGCGCCCAGTAGTCGATGAATGAATCGCTCTCCAAGACTACTCTTCTGAGTCACGTTAAAGAATCGTTCAAAAAGAACGAATCGTTCATGAACGACCCATCATTAATAGAAATTTAATCACAARTCCCGCTTTGACTTGAATGCCCCTCGGACATCACCGAAAAACTTGGTATTAGTTGATGCTCTAGTCATCGTGGATTATAATTATGGTGGGCACCTTTTTTTTTAATCAATTGAAACATAAGTACTTCTTGCATGCATTGCTTAAGTTGTCCGTCTTATGAATGAATGAATGTTTGCTGAGTAAAGATAATTGGCCTGCTAGTTCTACTTCCCTTTAATGCTATGTTCATGCTATTCCACTTGTTGGAAATCAAAACACAGTACAAGCAGTGGTGGGCCACTGTGTAAGACATGCAGTCCTCCCCAAACTATAAGAACAGCAAGGGCAGCTCTTTTGTTTTTGGTATATATTGAATACATTTGGGTGGCACCATGGTGTAGTGGTTAGCACTATGGCCTTGCACCTCCAGAGTTGAGGGTGCGATTCCCACGTCTGTGAGTTTGCATGTTCTCCTCATGCTGGGTGGGGTTCCCCCAACAGTCCGAAGACATGCTGAGTAGGCTAAACAGCGTTCCCAAATTGCCCATAGGTTGCGAGTATGTGCCCTAAGATGAATTGGCACCCTGTCCAGGCTGTACCCCACCTCGTGCCTGAAGTCTCCAGAGATAGGCTCCAGGCTTTCTGTGACGCTGTACAGAATAAGTAGTATAGAAGATAAACGAATTAACACATTTAGGGTTGTGATCAAAGATAATTATACTCTGATCAAGTAATCTGATTGGATGAGAGGCATTTGATGATTTGGTGTATATATATATATATATATATATATATATATATATATATACACACACACACACACACACACACATTTTATACATACATATATATATATATATATATATATATATATATATATATATATTATATATGTATGTATAAAATGTGTGTGTGTGTGTATAATAATATTATTATTATATACATAATATAAGGTCATATATATAATGTATAAAATGTGTGTGTGTGTATGTGTATATATATATATGTATATATGTATGTATATATATTACACACGAACTATGAAGCTTACTAGCTTCTGACACAAGGCTGAATCCGAAATCCCTCTATTATCCCCTAATCAAGTGCAATGCTTGGTATGTGGGACAAAGGATTTTACGCTCTAGTACACTAGCTTTACATTTTGGGATTCAACCCCCAAACCCAGAAGTTAACTGAGTTGATATTTTATATATTATTATATATATTTTATATATAAGTTGCTGATACTTGTTTTATTACACTAATTGTAGCTCACCAGCTCCAACAGTGAGTGTTTGCTTGTGCCTACAACCACATCACAGCAATACTGCTATTCATCACAGTAGCATTCCCTCTCATATGATGTTGCTTCAATATCAGGTGATGGATCAGAATTTCAGCTTTAATTTCCTGATGTTTACATCTAGATCTGTCCAACAACCAGACACATGGCCCCATTGGTGGCAACCCACTGACATCACCCTACTGTTTAATTCTTCTTTTTGATTTATTATATAATTTGGGGTACATTCCATGTCTGTTGTTGGTGAGTATTATCTTTAAAAAATATCATATGTTATGAATAAAGTGAAAGCATCTTATAATATCACACACATATTATGTGCTTTCTATGCTTCACTAAGCTTGAAAATTGTCATGAGGTTGCCAGAATGACTGCTTTAGTAGTTGAGGGTTTCTTGGTTTCAGATTATCAAATAAAAACCATTAGAGTTAAGAACAACTTTTCTAATTACTTATTTCAAAATCTAAAAAAAAATATTTTTTTGTATTTAATCTTCTCATTTAAATATTTTCAGTGCATCAATTGAAGAATAAAATTCTGTCAACTACGTTCCTAACTGAACTCCGTCCTGTAACTCAAAAATGATTAGGCAAAGCACAGCACAAGTGTGATTAAAATGTATGTCACAGGACAGAATGGCATTATTTGAGGCTGACCACTTGGCATTGGGACAAATGGTCAAACTTTTTGAGTTGCAGGGCGAAGTTCTGTTAGCAACATAGTTGTCAAACTGAGTAAGAAAATGAATTATTAATGTTTAATTTTTTCAATTAGCAGATTTGTTACACTGAAGAAATTTACTAACTTGAACATCTATTGGTTCTTTTGAGAAACAGCACTGTCTTTGTGCTTTTTTCTACTGATGCAAAATGTACACCAAATTATATAACGAAGTAGGTAACGTCATCTTTCAGTTACGTGGAATTCCCCTTCTGTCTCCTAAAGAGATGAAATGCTGCTCAATTATGTTAAGCTCTGCTGACTCACTTGGCAACTATAAAACCGTCCACTTTTTCTTTTTTTTTAACCCTGATGTAGACCTTTTGTTCGGCTTCCAGTGTGTTTCAATCACAGATTGGAGTGATTCTCTTTACATTGGCAGAATGTTACTGTAAACCTTTGAAATCATTCCACTGCCATGAAAACCAAAGCCACCTTGTTTGGTCGAAGAGCTAGTATGTTTTGACTTGTGAGCCGATCCTTTCTTTTTTCCACACATTGGCCGTTTCATCACATTGGTAGAGGTTATTCTTGGCTTCAGAGTTTTTCTGACTCATCTCTGTATTTCTCTACAATTTCCAGTCTGGTCTTCTGATCCTTGCTGTTGATGAATTGGCTTCATTTAGTGGTTTCTGATTTCTGCCCTGTGGAGGATGATGTTGATGTCACTGACCTCCAACTGACTAACCTTGGTCAAACTGTTCAATGTTTGGTTCTACATTTTGGTTCTACGTTTGGTTCAATTCCATCACAAATTTACATCTATGCCATTTGGCAGGTACCTGTATCCAGGTTGTGCTGCATTTATCTTTACGTAGAGGAAGGGTCCTTGCAAGCTGGCCAGTGGTACCTTGACCATGATGGAATTTGAACTCCAGACTTCCGATCATTTCAATCAAATGACTTAAATGGCGTAAATATTGTTAATTGATATTGTACATGAATTGCACATATTTTAGACCAGTGGGGAAACACTGAAATGGTTCTGACTGATTTTCAATCTTTCCTTGGCTTCAAAATGGCTTGCATTTTTCCACAGACAACTCTGTGGTCTTTCTGTTGGTTTGTCCTTTTTAGCAACAAATGCAGTTTTCACAGGTAATAGCCAGGGCTTTTAGAAAAAGAGAGGACATACAGTACATTGTTTAATTGACTGTAAAACAGTCACGTGTTCCAATATGTTTGAACACTTGGAGAAGGGTTTACACAATGTGCCATTTAACACCTCTGAAAAAAGTAAATTGTCTCATATTCATCTTTTGATCTTAAACCCAAATGTATTGCTACAATTTATTATAAGCCTAAATAACTTTTATCTTTGTTCTTTTTTTTTCTTTTGTTCTTTGATCTTTTTCAGTGTGAAGCTCAGGCGTTATGGAAGACAAACCTGCGTCTTATGAGCGAGTTGTTTACAAAAACATCTCTGAGTTCCACTATATGAAGATTTATCTGTAAGTTGAAAGGCCCTGAATTGGTGCATTGGTGTCTTTCTTTCTTTTCTTTTAGTTTCTTTTTTCTTTTGATTCTAACACAATACCAGCTCTAGCACGAGCTGACAGCGGACAGGTTCCTGGAAGCGCCACATCATTGCTTTGCATCAAAGAGACAGCAATATCCATGGTGACTAGGTGTTGATGGAAACAAATAGTAAAATTCAAATTTTTATAATGAAACCTGATGAATACCCCAAATAATCATTTGTTATTTGATGATAAAAGGTGTGCAGCAACGCTACAGTACATTTTTCTATCACTGAGAAATGAATAGAACATTTTCTCTATCATTGAGAAATTAACTATTATGTAACCTCCAAGACACTGTGAGATAATCTTAAAGGCAGATACAGCATCTGAAAACATGAATGCGTTAAGGAGTCAAAATGTAGAATATAAAGAAATGTTCATTCTGTACCATCAATAGCAGTGGGAAAGGCTGAATGTTTAGATTTTCACTAAAGGTGCATAGACTATTAGATAATATTGATATGAACAAAAACACATGTATAGGTCCAAAATCATTATACTCATGTAGACATAGAAAGTGAAAGAAATTTTGGATTTTTTGTAACCAAAACATTGGATTTAAATCAGGCTAGATTGTGACATTCAAACATATCTGTGTGTAATTATATGAGGGAGAGTCAAAAACTATCCGTATTCTGGCTGTAGAATATACAAATGTACCGTTGCCTTCACTTCTTCATTGGAAATCCTCCTAGTGCTGCTTTCAGGGAACCAAACATGTGTCAACAGTGTGGGCGGATGTGCGTTGTCATGCAAGATCACAGCGCCCTCGGATAGCAGTCCTCTGTGTTTAATCCGAAGTTTACGCTTCAGCGCTTTGATAAGCAGCTCACTGTAATGAGCACTTGTTGATTGTTGAATTTTTTCCTGATAATGTTCCAATATTCCAATATCGTTAATCCCAGAAACGATTGACGATATATTTTTTTGTTATTATTTTCCATTCCATACTGTACTGTTTACTTTCAGGCTTGTAGTGATGGTGTAAATCCGTGTCTCATCACCAGTAATGATTCTCTTTAAGAAACKTTCACCTTCCTCAGAGTATCGGCCTAAATTCTGTTTGCAGATTTCCAAACGTTTCTGTTGATGCTGTTCCATGAGTGGTTTCAGCACCAGGTACACCCTCAGACCATTGAGATCACTCAATATTTTCATGAGTACACCCTCAGATCACTACACCATGCTCTTCTGTTGTGCAAATCACAAGTGGGGCATCCATTGTTTTCCAAATTAACTGATGTAACGCGTTCACACCTGCACAGCAGTGACTGGGCGACAGTAGCTTTGAACGGAAAGCAGTGATGAGACGGTGCAGATCATTTTTGACTCTCATGAATAAAAATCACTCTAAGGTATTGAATTGGATAATAAAACACAGATATTAAATAAAACTTTTTTTCTCATTAGGATCGTACTGATTTTTCTTTAGAGTAACACAATTCTAATATGTTTTTACCTAGTCTTTGGTTACTCTTAAGCTGATTGTACATACTAATAATGAAATACACAGTCCCTCTAGCCTTGGCATTTCAAGTCACTTCTGAAATTTTCACATGCCATTTTTCTTTCCTTCTCAGAGTTTGTGAAAACAGCAACAAAACCCTGAGTCCACAACAATTCAAGCAGTTAATCATCTCTGGAGTCAAAGACCTATACGGAGAGGTAAGGACTCCCAATTCAACTTTCACCTTTAATGTGTACAGTATACATTTTATACATTACCCTACCAAAAAGGTCATACACTCGTATATCTTTTGGGACTTTTTTTTTTTTTTTGGCATTTACATCACGCATTCACTGTGGCATTGTTTTGACAGCCTTGTGCAAAACATTCATTTCTGTCTAGACCTGAATGAATTTTTGCTCAAGATTTTTTGTATTAATGGGAGTTGAACCACTCCAGCGTGGAGGTTCAGAAGCCTGTGGTGGATTCCTCATGTTCCCAGAACCACTCAAACACTTTTTTGTGTCCTGGAATTTTCCCGTGCCATCAGAGAAGAAAAAAAATAGATGTGATAACCTGGCTATTCGGCGCATTCAGGTCGTCAGCTGACTTCAATTTATTGGCACATAATGCTGCTGATCATAACACTGCCTCCAGAGGCTATAGTGCTACAGAGGCACTATGCATGATGGCTACATCGCTTTATGCGCTTTCCTGCTTAACTTCACRSACGCATTGCTYTGGAATAGGCTCAGTCTGAACTCATCAGACCACATGACCTTTGTCCATTGCTCAAGCTCTTTAGCAAACCTAAGCTTTTTTCTAAATAGTCTAACCAGCAATTGGTTTTCTTATGGCCACACAGCTTTTTAGTTCCRATCGTGTGRRTCACTMTTTAACAAATCGGTGATGTCTGCTGTCTTTTTTTTTCTTTTTTCTTTTCTTTATTCAGGCAAATAATTATTTTTTCAAGCCAATAATTCTTTATTCTTTTTTTTATTGATTCGGGCCAATAATTTGACCATTCTARAATACAGTAACATCTTTTCCATGAGCACAAGATATGTCTYTCRACGTGACTTTAAGAAATGAGAATCTACTCACTGCTTATACAGTCGTTGTTATTCTCCAGTGCTTTCTTATGATCGCTATTTGCATTGATGAATAAGAATACTGTATCTATCACACTGACACTGAGCTCTGTTGTAGGTTGGAGCTGTTTTTTCATTTGATTTGCTGACATTTGATCAGAGCGAATCATCAGCCATACTGCGTGTATATAGCAGGTACACTACACTTTGTTTTGTGTAACTTTAAATCTGTTGCTGAAATGAAAATGGGGACTTTCAAAAAGCGAATAAAGGATTTGCAGWCTGTCACAGATCATAGGTTAATCATGACCGTGCCACAGTCTTTGTGACCAGGAGACAAGAGAGATGTGTGCTCATRGTGTGAGAGATGGGATTCTCTCTGTCTTCTTTGTAAAATACTAGGAGCACTCTGTATGTCTTACTTTATACTTGATAAGCCACTTATCAAGCTTTCAAGACCTTTCCAATTAAAAATGGAATAAAATAAATATGATWATATACTGTGCAAAATATAGCATATAYGTGTAGGTTATTGTTACTGCTTTCTTCTACGCAGTGYAATTCAATTTGATTTCTGTTCACTTCAACTGTAATTATGTAAGATTTTTGTTCTACTTATATATTCTTTTAAATTCACAGAACTTAAACCTGGTTAAAAGTGCACATAACTCTTGCACAATGKTTATTTAAGGAATTAACAGCTGTGATGGTTGCAATTCATGAGGAATTCAACTGTATTCTTTACGGTCCATTACATTTGTCTGAAATAAAGAATTTACAAATGATGCTCAGATTCACCATTAGGGGAATAAAATAAATGGTGATAATTTGTGATCATCAATAAGTTATCATTGTAACTGTTTTTTATTTTTATTTTTTTATGTTATTCCAGAGGTCTGGTGAAACTGTGGAGCGCACTAACACTGATTGGATCATATGAAAACGAGCCATGTGCTTTTAGAGTCGCACAGGTAGGTTCAGCAATAGATATCAGACKTTTGCTTATTGTGTAACAACAGCTTTATGGGTTTAAAAGACCTTATGTGGTAGTTTGCAATTGTGTCTCCGCAATATTATTCATAGTAAATTACAGTGATTCAACACTTTTTTTTATTATTATTATGTATTATCAACTGCTTGGCCAAAAAAATGAATTGTTTCAAAGTAGTCAATTGTCCTGCATCAAGTCAGAAAACATTAAAGTCCAATGCATTGTTAAAACCTGAAAAGATAATGCTAAAAGAAATGTGGTTGGGTGGGGGAATCATAACTGCTTACTGTATGATTGGAGAGCCCTTAAATGCTTGTTAAGGCTGCATRAAAACATAAACAATAAAAATTACAGTAGAAATAGCAGCTGTGTTTGAAAGTGTATTTAAGAGTATTTCTACACACAGTGCAATGAGAGCTCACATTGGGACTAAACAGCTGTATGGCCATRAACACACACACTTGTTATGCAAAAGCTTCAGTTTGCTTAAGGAGGAAAAAAATGGACTTCGGRGCAATGGAAATAGGACATGATGAGTCCGGATTGACCCAACCCAAAGTGATTGGTGTGTCAGGGTAATACGGAAAGCGCATAAARCGATGCACCCATTATGCACATCGCCCACTGTACAAGCATCTGGAGGCAGTAAATGTGCTATAATGTGATATATGAACTGGGGTTGCTTCAGTTGATCAGGTCTAGGTTCAGCAACATTGTGTGGTAATGGCCAGATCTACCACATCTATAGAGTTTTTCTATTTCCTGATGGCTTGGGCATACAACATTCGTAGTTTATAGAGTGCATCTGTGAGCATAAGAAATTTATTTTCACACACAAATAGGCCACCACATTGCATGCCATAATTAAAGGTAAAGATGGTTAAATAAAATATAAGTACTGTTTGTGACTGTATTATTTTATTTCATTTCAAGCACTGTTACTATTTGAGCCTACAAGCAATATTAAACAATACATGCACAATAACATGTTGAAGCATTTTTTTGAGCAAAAATTTGGGAATGTATTTATTCTATTTATATATGTTAATTGGCCACTTTATTAGGAATACCGTATGTATATTTATTCATGCAGTTGTCCAGTCAGCATATTTTTTGTCAGCTTAAAATTATGCAGATGTAGGTCAAGAATTTCAGTTAATGTGTTCCGCATCAGAATGGGGAAAAGCTGAGTATAGCATGGTTGTTGTCAGATGGGCTTGTCCTGCTCTTGTAGAGTTTAAAAAGAATGATATAAAAACATCCCGTCTGTGGCAGAAAGAAATACTTTGTTGTTGAGAGTGACAAAACAGTTTCGAGGCTGCAGCAACATGAATAAATCACTCTTTACTACCATGCTGACCAGAAACTCACCTCAGAAGTTACAACGTGTTCATCCTTGAKTCAGACWGGCTGCAAGAGCTGAAGATCACACTTTTGTCAGTCAAGAACAGGGATCTGAACAGTTAAAGATTGAGAAAATAAGAATGTGTTATTCTCTTCATGTCATTTATGGCATTTTGCAGACACCCTTATCCTCTTTGACTTCCAGAAGTGTATGACAGCCCAGTTGTCARCTACTGTATACCACAMTTTTTGTTCTCTGAAATGATGTGTGCCAGCAGATGGCAGTAACGAGTCTTTCTGGGGGATTGAATGACTCAGCACAAATTTTTATGCGCATGGTGACCTATGGATAGCTGTTTGTCTAGTTATTTTTATCACATTATTGCAAGACTATGGTGTTATTTCACAGTCATTTCTTTGTAAGCTGATTCCTTCAGTGTTAATAAATGCTTTTTTGGGCACAGATGTTCCCTGCACATGAATGAATTTACTTCCATCTTGAGAGACACAGTTTATGCTTGATGTGTGACTGCACATCTGGACGCAGCATGTGTATACCTTATGTACGTCCAAAGAATTAAAAGTGACATCCACTAGATGGCACATCARAGGCAAACCATCGCCATTAATCAGGTTTCTTTGTTGACCTTTAAAATGCCACGTAGGCCTCTGCAGAAAAAGGAGACCAATCACACGAAGTCTTTAAGTTCTGTTTAAAACTCTTCAGTGCAGTTGTGATTGAGGCCATGAATTATGCCTCAATTCCAAAACTTAAATATAAAATAATTTACTACTCTAAAAGCCTATGGAAAATATCTAAGTTAATGCTCAGAAACTTCCTAGAATAGGTAACCCTCCAATAATTTATTATTTTTGGAACCAGTCTCCACCTTAACTGTAAAGTCACTTTTATGGAGCCCCTTATTGAATATTGTTAAAGTAAAAACAAACCCAGTTATGGCATCTTTTACCAGGAAGAAATTCAGCCAACTTTAATCAGTGCGTGTGCTGGTGTCTTTCAATCACAGCATATCAATTCCAGCAGTTGAAATGAAGYATGTAAAATGTTAATGGTGCTCCGATTGGCCGATAACCATTTAATTTTCTCTCCAAAAAAAATTATTRCCAAAAAGTCAGTGTTGAACGACCAGTGCACCACAGCCTGGAGCTAGCAGGCAAAGTGCCTAAGGCTGCCGGCCCAACCTCCAAACTCCYCAAATCCCAATCTGATTGAGTACTCATGAGATGCACTGGACAAGTCTGACCCACAAAAGCCCCACTTCACAACCCACAGTCCTCAAAAGATCCACTGCCAACATCCTGGCACAGAAGCCCTGCAGAGCCAAACCCTGAGGTGCCAGAGCAGCCCTGGTGGCACAAGGGGAACTCAAGTCCTAGGTGGTTTAATGTTATGGCTGATCAGTGCATCTGTTATGTTAGATAAAAAAACAGTTTTACTCAGTTTGGTAGAATAATTAGCTGATTAGCATATCTACCTAACTGGAAAGCAGAAGCAGTAACATCATTATTATGGTCACAGTGTCCATGTCACATGAGCCAGGTACTCATGCCAGGATCTGTTGTGAAAACAGCCTGCAGGGGTTACATTTTGAGAAGTCATACASTACTGTAGGTCACAGCACCACATAATGCTTTGCTTTATTTATAAGAAGCCTACTCCCTTTTAGTAAGATGGAGTGGAATAGAGGCTATGTATCTTTTATCACAGAAGGAATCATGCTGACATTATACAGTGAACCATCAACCTTTTGATCATGTTAATAAATGTTACAGCCCTTTATTCTTTGCCCTTCTAGGTCTCACCATTCTTGATAGCTTTATCTGGAAACAGTCGGGAGATGGAGCTGTACTAGTTTGAATGAGAAAATGGCCTTCGTCCTCAAAAGAGCCCTGTTTGGGAAAAGTGTGCGCCGTGTTTTGAACACAGCACGATCCGGGGTATTGAAGAGCCTCAGTCCAGAGTCAAGCACTCACAGAATGCTCCATGTCGGAGCCCGAGCCTCACTGACGAGGGTTTTCAGCGCCAAAGATGTCGCACTTTTTGCTGAGCTAACAGGAGATACGAACCCACTCCACCTTGACCCCGAGTTTGCCAAAAAGACTTCTTTTGAAGCTCCCATTGTTCACGGCGTGCTGATTAATGGCCTCATCTCAGCAGTTTTGGGGACCAAAATGCCCGGCAGAGGCTGTGTTTTTCTCTACCAGGAAATTAGATTCCCAGCACCTTTGTTTGTCGGGGAGGAGGTGGTGGCTGCAGCAGAGGTGAAGAAGATCAAAATGTCATTTGCTTTCATTTCCGTTTCCTGCTCTGTCAAAGACAAAGTGGTGATGGAGGGGGAGGTGATGGTCATGATACCAGAGGACATGCAAGAGGCTTAGTTATTATGAAACTTCCATAAATGTCTTTCATTTCTTTGCATAAGATTCTTTTTAATATTTGGAAAAGTTTTGTTGTTATTCATCCATTTATTTTAATATAGGACAAACAGCATAAACTGCTCTGGTTTAAAGAACGAGTTCAGAAATAAAATTAACATTATTTCCACAGTCTTCCAGTGTTGTTCATTAGCTTTGACAGATTAGTAAAATGACATCCCCAGCCTGAAGTAACAGTGACTTCTAATGACTATCCATGTGTAATGATTCATGTAATGTGAATTATTASATATGGATAGTAGCATTAGGTTTGACTAATTTATTTCTATTTAGGATGGATGGATGGGTAGGTGGTCTGGGTGGGTGGGATAGGTAGGTTTTTATTTTGACCTCAATGGTTACTAACAATGTTTGTGTTTGGGTGTGAATTAACCTTTCTATATTATGGCTAGAGTTTTTTTTTTTTTTTTACTCTGTAATGTGACAATATTTAGCGTTATGAGAATATTATCTCATCATGTTCTGTTATTCTGCACAATCAAAAGGTCTCGTCTGATTTGAACATTTTACTTGTACATTTATTTTGGTTCTTTGTTAAAAGCTCTGTACAGTCCCACATGTGTACTGTATATGTTCTTGTACACAATTTGTACAGTAAGTTTTTAAATTTTAAAATATTAATTTACTATATAGACAATGGCCCAAATGTCTGCATGCATTATATTCTTGTTATAAAATATAATTTATTCTAGTGTCCGATCAGTCTGGAACATTTATTGTACTGAAAGAGGAAGTCATCAGCACATTCCCACATTAGTTTTAATACATTATTTATATTCATCATTCTATACTGTATATATTTATATACCATGAATTCAACAGCTGGAAATTTGAA
>QMIH01001606.1:5921-50403 GCA_003987875.1 Clarias batrachus | reverse complement strand
TGGACTTTGGCCTTCTGTTTATTCTATTTTGTTTATCTAACTCCAGTATGACTGTGCCAAACACTTCACAATCACAAATAAATCAGGATTACTATGCTATACAGCAGGCCAAAGGATTAGGCTGGCACAAATCAAATATGAAGTTGTTTATTAAGATCACAGTCTGAAGATTACTTCTTTAGTTCTGCTAACAAGATATGTACATGATATCTCRGCTTGGAACTTGTGTTATAACATGCACAAACTTGCTACAGTATATACAGTTCGTGCTTTAGCTGATATCGATACAACACGTAAATTATCTCATTTTCARATGAACGCTTTTATAACATATCAGTTACATGTTCATGTTTGAAGCTTCAAAAGGTTCAAGCATTTCAGAATAATTTAACACTGCAAAAAGTGACATTTTAGCAAGTCAAATATTCTTGAATCTAGTCAAACCTATTTAGAATTTTTTAAAACAAGTTTACCTTCAGGGTCGAGTGTTCGATTCCCATCCCAGGTCTGTGTACTTGGGGATTGCATGTTCCCAAAGACAGATTAAATGCAGGTTAGGTTTTATTGCCTATTTTGTGTGTCTGTGTGCACATGTGTGTGCCCTGTGATGGATTGGCACCCTGTCCAGGGTGTACATATGCCTCATGCCAAGTCTCTTGGGATAACCCTCCCAGGCCCCTGTGACCCTGAACAGGCTCAAGCTGAAGATTAGAAATAAGCCTAATAGTCTTATATTTGGTTTGTTGTAATCCTATTTTCAAAAAGTATAGATTGTTTTAACTATTTTCAACATATTATTTGCAGTGAGCTTTCAAACAATGAAAACAGATTGTGCTATGATGAATTGCATCTTGTCCATCTTGGCTGACTTTGTAATAAAACATTACAGTATTGTTGTTTATCTACAGTAGGGAGTTCCAAGAATGTTTTTTTTTTATTATTATTATTTTTTATTTTAACAACATTAACTATTCCTTCTGTACRTCAACAGTTTGCCAATGCTAACTTTTTTCTTAATTACAGAATATAACATACTTTTTATGCATTTATAGTTGTAACGTGTGTAACGTCCAAATGACAGGTTTGGTTCTGTCACTCATTCACAGCAACTATAAACAGTCATTCCTTTACCTGTCTCTCTTTTTTTCTGCTCTCTTGAAGTTAATAATAATACAAAAAATCAGCATGTCATGTTGCAGTATAACTGGGGAGTTCAAAGTTTGCAAGTCGAAGACTTAAAGACTAGTACAAAGCACAGACACTGGATTTCGATGAATGTTAAATAAACATTTCTCTACAGAAACCGTCAGCACATCACCGATTAAACATTCTATTAAAGCAATCTATTATTTTCACCTTCGATTATAAGGTTATTTTATTTGTCACAAATTTGACACAACCAAGTACAGTAGCTGTGAATGAGATTTTACCTCAGAAGCGCTATAAGATTGAGCGCAGTAATATTAACATCATATGTAGAAGGCAAGACCAAAGCAGGAAATGTTAAAACATTAAACAYGTTTGCGTCAAATGTTAACTACAATGTATGCAAATGTCTATGAGGAAGTAAAGCTTTTGCAGGCTTGCATCATGATAACAGTTCATGTGGGGGGTGATATTTAATTCTGCTCTTTTCATCACTAGGAATACATCATCCGTGTGCAGAGGGGAGTCTCTACAGAAAACAGCTGGACGGTAAGTTAGTGTCAAGTTAGAATGTAGATCTTGCATTCTTCTGTTTGAGTCACGCAACTGGAAGCTGAAGTCTTTGAGGTCAGTGGTGATTAAAAACATGTGAGTTAAGTGCCATAAATGCATGTGATGAACACAGGATACAAATCTTAGATAGACATACAGACAGACGTACAGACAGACTTTATTGATCCCATGAGGGGAAATTATTGTAATTATTCAAAATGAGAAAAAGAGATGAAATGTGCACATTGTCAGTGTGCATAAAGAGACRGTGAATAATGGGATATGTATATAAGTTGCTATTGTCTTCTGCTACATAGAGTTGAGTCATTGTACAGTGCAAGAACTGTAGGAATGATTTCCTGAACCTTAGTATAAACAAGTAAGAGGAGATGCAGCAGATTAATTATGAGTAGCTCACCATTGTGGATTTGAGTAACAACAGAAATCTGGGAATTGACTGTACTACAGTGTCGCAGTGTGCAATATGACTAGTCAGATTGTGATGATTACTTTTCCAAAACAGCAGCTGTGACAGTAGTGCAAGCTGTATTCCAGGTGTAAATGAAAGTCAAATTAAAATTTTATTTGTCACAAATTTGACACAACCATATGCATTATTATATGCAATGAAATGTCTGTTTGTGACCTAAAAGGAAAAGCTAAGATACAATAAGAATACTTTTAAGAGAATATGTTTTAATAAGAGAAAAAGAGAAAAATTGAACTTAGGGGGGGGGGGGGCGAGGTCAAATTTAAATCTACAAAAACCAATTGTTGCAAAAAAAAAAAAAAAAGTAATTTAATTAGAATGTGTGTAGAATAGAGTGGTGTAAATGTGCATTCAAAAGGGTATAAGAGGGCAAATGTATGACAGCAGCAGTTTGAGGGAAACATAAAGTATGAAATGAAATGATGTATGTGTCAGCAGCAGTGTAAACAAGAACCAGTAATGTACAACATATGAGCCAYGTGCAAATGTTTTTGTTATGATACAGTACTGTGCAAAAGTCTTAAGCACATGCATGTAACTGCTGTTGGATCAAAGATGTCTGTGTATGTTATAAAGTACTATAAAAAGTAGTAAACCGTAATTAAAGAAACAAAGTTAATAATTGGTGTGACGAGGATTTGCTTAAAATATAGTCTCCGGTATATGTGCCAGGTCAGTTTTATGAGGAAATGAGCTGCTAAAACCCAAAAGCTTTTTTTTTTTTGTATAAAAAAGTGTTCTTTTACATAATATGCTGTTTTCTTTTTCTTTTYTTTTATTTCCTCTTATATTATCATTATTATTATTTTGCTAGAATAATAATCTTTGGAAATCATACTGATTAATAATTTAGTCATAAAATAGACATGTATAACAAAGTTTGTACAAAAAAACAGGGTGTCAGAAACGTTTGCATAGTACTGCATAATGTTGCTTTTATAGTACCAACCCTTTTAAAATGACTGAAATGTTAATTTTGCATAATAAGTTCCCTTAAAGTGTTGCAGAAAAAATGTTTGCTGTTYACGCTGGGGCTGCCAGGCAGACRTAGTTAACACATAAAGAAAGTATTAACAACAATTATAAACYTGTTTGAGTTGGACAAGCCTAGTCCAGTATCTAAAATCAGTTTTCTTTTGTAGTTTCTGTATGACACAATTACTTATAACAATGGACTATAATGGAACTATATTTGTTTTTCTATATCTGTCTCASATGAGGAAAAAAAATATATATACAGTGCTACGAAAATGTATTTGTAAGAGAAAGTACATCAATTACTTTGTTTTTCATCTTTTCTTGAATTTCTTGCATTAGAGAGTATTGCTTTTTCAGATCTTTTAGCATGATTCAGCAGGTCTGGCAGTAATCAAGTAAAAATTTAACTCAGCTTTCCTAAATCACAGTTCATTTATGGTTTGACAAAGGGGCAATTAGTTCTGATGTAATTAGCAAATTAGATTTTTCTGCTAATTTTGAATATTCATTAGCCAAACAATGTGTCCTGACTTTTCGGTTAATGTATGATAATTTAGACAGATTGCATTTGCTAAACTGCTGTCCGTTGTCCTCAGTTACATGTTTGCTATATTAGGATTGTAATTTTACTGCAAAACCAATAAAAAATTATTTAGGCATTAAACATGTCAAGTATATGTCAAACATGTGGGTTAGGAGATACTTGTTTAAACRTATAACATCTGGCCAAACAAGTTCTTTAACAGGCTGTTTACCTGAGCCAGTATGAATGTGTTACAGCAGAGAAAACCCAAAAATATGAAGGGGAATATGAATATGTTGGGAACTACTGAGAGATCTGTTACTTGACTTGGCTTTCTGATACTTGCAGGTGATCCGGAGATACAGTGACTTCGACATGCTTAATAATAGTCTGCTGGTGAGTAAAACCACAAAATATTTCATATTTTTATAACAAAGAATTTTTGGCACTCCAGCCACAGTGTTGAAAGCCTGGCCAGGTGATGATGCAGCATGTTTTGCTGACCCACTACAAACACATTTCCCACACATTTCTGAACCGGAAAGCTACTTTCCAGTTAAAGTGATTGTAAGCATAAATTTTCTGTCATTCCTCTTACTCAACAGTTACTCATTTCTTTCTTCAGATCTCGGGCCTGAACCTGCCACTTCCTCCTAAGAAGTTAATTGGGAACATGGACCGTGAGTTCATAGCAGAGAGGCAAAAAGGTCTCCAGGCGTATTTAAACTTCCTCACACAGCATCACATCCTCTCCAGCTGTGAACTTGTCAAAAAATTCCTAGACACCAACAATTATTCTGCAAACTACACAGGTATGTACATGTACKAGTGKAAAATTTGCGCAAACAACATATGAAGCAWAACTTTTAATTAATGAGGATTCRCATTSATGAGTGTATGAAGTGTTTGAATGAAATGCTGTAGTTTTGTATAGAGCATGTGCTTTGATTTTAATTAAAGATAATTAGTTCCACTGAGATTGAYTGGAGAGGAAGAGAGAGAACAYGCACAGTGCCTCTAGCATTTAACTTTGTTCTATATCTTCATTTAGCTTATCCTATTAATGATTTATTTTAATAATTCCTCTGTTAACATTTCTGTATAATAAACACCTATAACAAAATAAAGATGTGTATGTGAGACATTGATGCATTTTGCTAACATTGGCATTCCATTTTTTTCCCACCAGACACTGTACAATCTTTTGTTGGTCATTTCAGTTCACCAGTTGGTCAGTTTTCGATTCAGAATAAATTCACATTTTTTAAAATTATGTTGGTAAACTTACAAACATTAAATGGTCTAAAAGTTGGATTGCTTAAAAAATATACCACTCTTTTTGCAGACAATACAAACCACTTCGKTTTTCTTCAAATACTCGCATTTTGTAGAAGTACAGTATATCTTTTTTTCTTTTCAGTTTATAAGTGGTTGGTGATATACCATTAAGTATYGAACTACTTAGATTGTGGAGCAGATTATGGGCAGGATAGAAAGATATAACTACTTCGTATAAGACATAACATTTCAACAATCAATAACACAAGTTRCTCACCATTTCAATGTTTTACTAAAATGAGATATTTTAGTAGTTTTTAATGCAAAAGCCTTAAAAACCCATAAAMCAGATACAGTACTGTGCAAAGGTATTGAGTCACCCTCCATTTCTTCGTATTTTGTTTCCAAAGAGCCAGACTTTCTTGTATTTTTAATGTAGTTTTGAGGTTGTAGTCTCTAGGCTTCCTGAAAGACTTTTTCTGCTGGTTATTTTCAGTCCAGTCCCTGTACCTGATCAGTTTCAGAGAAATGTGTTTTTGTTTGTTAGGCCACACAGTGACATATGAATCATTCAAGCACACAAAAAAACATCTAACTCAAGCATGAACCAGTGAGAGACAGGTGCAGATGATGACAGATGAACTAGCTGGTGATTTGTTTCCGGTGAAGTTTTCCAGCAAAAAACATTGTAAATAAGAAAAAAAACACATGCTGGACTATGGTCTTATGCGAACATAATATAGCTGGTGTCTTGGAGGGGATTAGGGGAATGTTCGTGTTCAGTTACTCGATGATTGACATGTCACATGAAAACGGTGAATATCTGACAAGGCAGATTCAAGCATTTTACAGCACTGTGGGATAATAATCTTTTAACCATCTATGTATCTTTTTCAGAAATCGCCTTACAGCAAGTGTCCATGTACTTCAGATCAGACCTGATATGGGAAGTGGTTGAGCCATTAAAAGATATCGGTAAGTCATCTAGCTAACCTGATGAACAAATAAAGCTATTTTYCTTTCTTGCTCAGATAAAAATGAACTGCTTGGACAGCCAGGATTTATCAACGTCAGGTCATTTATTGCCCCAATGTGAGATCTCTGACAGTGCTTAATGCTCMTTCCTGTAAGAAAAAAAAAATTGTAGTGGTTATGTGAGTTGAGGAGGCATTTATGAGCAAAATTGAGGAGTATTTCCAGTAAGAAAGCTTTGGTGGTTTTTATTGGCTTTGTTTTTGTGGTTGTAAAAATATTTGCTTTGTTTAAATCTTTTTAAACTTTTTTTTAAACGTTTAAATACCACATAAATTTCCATAAAGTTCCTAGGCACTTTTCTGAAAGGTTGTACTTGGCAGACTCAGGCCATGAAAACCAGAGCGTTAAGGGTGAGCTGGCATTTAACCCAGCACTTTTCTAATGCTATTGCGGTGCTTTCTAAGCTTTTTTGTGGAAGAACCTTTAGTGAGCCGTGCTGGGCATTTCTCTGTTGTGCAAATTAGTATTATGGCTGTGCACATTTCAAATGCAGATAGTTGCAAAGTAGCTATCTACAAAGAACACTCAAGTCACACTGGGACTTTTTTGTGCAGAAAAGCAGAACAGAGTTTAAAACATCCCTTTATTTCTATATATAATTCCCTGCTACACAAATGCACTTATCCCAGCGTTTCACTAGTGCTTGGATCACATCAAGGTAGAATGTTCTCTCAGTGCTGGCCTCCTAGGAACTACTTTAATGACCCAATCATGTGGAAATCTCTTGAATCGAGGTCTGGATTGTACAGGGATGTAGCAATAACTTCCAGCTGAGTTCCTGTAATGTGCAAGTGGTATGTTGTACAAATGTCTGTGTGTACAGTTCCCACAGACAGATGCGTCCATTCTGAAASTTGGTAATTTTTCAAGGGTCAGGTGTTCCACTCACTGAATGATCACAAAAAAAAAACTGCAGTAGGCTCCTAGCCACTTTTTTATTCATGTACATGTTTATTTGAAATGTTTGCATTATTGAAACGTTTTACTGTCACTAGGGGCATTTTCTCATTGGGTTGCCGAGAACACTTGACCTCAAAGTCTGGTTAATTTTGATCACAAGTGTTCCGTGCTGGAAAAAAGGTGGTCTCAGCACTGTATGGCGAACTCGGGCATGGATCAAATTAGATATGGAATCCAATCAAGCCTGAACACAGAAGTGAACATGACATCATCAGTCTTGTCTGTCCCCTCCGGAAATTTSTGTGTTCACATAGGACGCACCAGGACGTAGGACGGTCATCCTCTGACCTACATAGCCATAGCTTGATGAAATAGGAAGACACGCAAAAGCATTGCTCTTGCCATTTTTTCCCCCTGAATTATCAATAATATTAGGCATAATACAAAGACCTTGTTATGTTCTTCTTCAATGTTTAATGGTCCTTGCTAACCAACTAGGAGCATTCAGACAAATGCTGTAACGCAGGGTGAAAATACACGAGTGCATCCGAGTATGGAGAGAAAAAAAATGGCCAGTGAGGAAGTGTGAGCAATCATTCCTGAGTACAAATTTATAATGCTTAGTGTGAAGGTGTGAAGACTCTCAAAACTGTAGTGTTTATACAGTACTGTAACTGTGATTGATGCCCCGTATGAATCCCTCACACCATATACTGTATATCCAGGTCCCTCTCACTTTCCTGATATCCCTCTCTGGGTAGAATTATAATGTGTTTAGCCAAAAGTCTTCTGCAGCTCATCAGTCTTGTAATTATTTGGCTTATGCTTTGTTTTTGGTAAAGTATGAACTCATTTTAGTGAGTGCTATCACTTCATCAAATCAAATTAAMATGAAAGCATGAAAGTCCCTGAGTGGTGACTTCATAAGGTTATGATGCGTTGCACAGATGCTAGCAATAGCTTATGGAGCCAAAAGCTGCATGATTAATCAAAACAAAACAAAACAAAATTCATCTAGATTCATACATACATGCGATCTCAATGACACACATTCACTTTAGTGTATTTTTTTTACATTCTAATCATGCTGCATTCACGTGTTCACTTATTTACTTAAAAACAATCCCACCTTCCTATATCAGTCATAGTCATTGGTCACACTCATACAGTGCAAAACAAAACACTGTTAATTCAGGCCAGAGATTAACAAATAATTCAGTCTTGATCACTCATTTACTACGTCCAATATTAGCATGCGATCAATATCACAATGCTCGCTTAATTCCAGCCAATCTAAGGCTTTAGGGWAATTAGGAAATGTCCTATTTAGGCATGTATATAAAGCACATGCAGTGTACGCTACTGTACATACTGTGCATGCACTTTTTTTGAGACATCATGTTGTTCAAAGCTAACACTCAGCGGTGAAGACTTCGAGTTCTTCGTCTGTCTATTCATTTGTCCATCTGTCCGACTGAGATTTTTGCTAGCATGAGATCTCAAGAAAAAGCGATTGAATGTTTAATGTAGCCAACTCCTGAGATTTTGAAAATGGAATAACAAGAAAAACGAAACTCTTTGTTAGTAGAGCGATCTTCATTAATGCCACCATCCATGGTATCAGGATTGCCTTGTTAAACTCTTTTACTGTATCATGTTAAATAATGGTTGACCCCATAAAATCTTGGATAGAAGGTTTGTTTTTGTTTACAATGACAAGGTTACAATGTTTTTCACAAGATGWTGTTCTACTTGTGGTTTATACCCTAACCAAAATGTGTTTCAGCAAAAATTCAAGCCAATTTAACTTGAGGCCTCAAGCAAACTAAAACCATCTTTAATGTTTTTCTTTTTTAAAGTATGAACCTCMGAGACTTGAGATGGAACTGGTTTATTTTAAGCATTTTTAATTTATTTTAAGGTAATCTTACATTTGCTGCACTGCAGTGCATCAGTCTGACATTTCAGAAGTGGTTCACGGTATGGCCGCCAAAGAGTGAAACTTGAGAAGCATCAGAAACACCTTCGTTTATACTGTCCTTATTCCTCCATTCTGACTAATCTCTTTTGTTGGATAATCATTTCCATTTTCAACAATCAAGTTTCATTTCAACCGGTTTTTAATATGTTGAAAATAGTTCTTCCAGGCTGACTTTCTTGGCAGTTCTTGAAAACTTCATAATCTTACAGTCTGGCTGTAATGCAACAATAGTATGGTCTTCCTATCTTTTATAAAATATCTTCTTTATGCTTACATCTTACTGAGAAATTGTGCAATAACCCAAAATAACTGATTTGTGAAGTGTGTTGAATTGTGATAACTGATTAGAATTGATCTTGCTACAAGTGTTTGGAAAACTTGTTTTAAACATGTGAAAGTTATTGCATCATTTGATGTCAGAGCCAATCATGTTCAACAGGCCAAACAAGGGGAAAGACAGGATGATGGGTTTGAATGTGTTTCCAGTTTGCATATTGAACATATTCATAAAATTTGGCTTCATGATCTTGCAGAAGTTAGTTCTCAAGCTCACAGCTCCTGTGCCCCCAACTAGAGCTCAAGTTGTGTTTGTGTCTCACATGCTCTTTTAAGGGGAATAAAAATATTTACATAATTATATAATGGTCTATCTTTTAACGTGATTTTTCTAATGTGTTTGGTAATTATAGACCACAGTGAGGAATCCTTAACAGTAAAAAATTTATTATTTTTTTWAAACTTTTTGACAGGTTGGAGATTACGAAAGAGGTACTTCTTAGTTAAAAACAAAGAGCAACCCAAGGAACGACAAGTCTTAAGCTGGGTGAGTTATGCTTTTATTTCATGCATAAACACTCTTTCCATTTACTCGGTGTAATTCTGTACTGTGGTCTGTTTCTGCTGACTTCTGCTTGTGTGTTTTGTTGTTGTTTTTGTTGTTTGTTTTTCCCGCACTGACTACATATTTGGCTTGCATCTTCCTCACAGATCTTTTTACATGAATAAATAATAATAATAAAAAAATCTGAAGGATTTGATTACACTTCAGCTTCCTGAATTAATTGTTTCTGCCTCCGATTTCAGGTCGATTTTGGTCCTGATAAGTTCTTGTCAGATAAAGATCTGCAATCCATGATGAAGCTGCTCCCATCCCTCTCTGTAAGTCTTCAGTTTGGATTGTGTGTGGGTGCATGTATGCGTGTTAAAATGATACTGAACTGAAACTTTGCTTAATTTCTATGAAGGAATCTGGTGGTTTTCCCACAGTTATTTTTGGACATTTAACTGCTTGACACTGATATTTTCAGTTAGCTGTAAATGAAGCCGAAATAAAATCGTGTCACTTCCTGGTGGGCCTCTTGCGTAATGGATTTCCGGAATGCACAGGATTGTGTACTCAAGCACATGTCTCTGGGTTGTGACTCAGAAAAGCCTGACTCTTCATATAATAGCTTTGTGGTGAATTCCTTTGGGATCGGAGGGCCGACCCAAAATCACCACAACTCTTTCTATAAATTTTKTGTCGTTATTCYCCAAGCCTTCATGAACTTTTGACCTTAAATGGCCAGAGCTAGCACTTGGTAACACTTGTGTAAGTTTCACCATCATGAATCACATGGCTGATGKACTGTAGCTTGCCTCTCACACATGGCATTTATTAAAACTATTCACAAACCTAGTGACGTTTGACTGATCCTAGTTGTCTATTCTCTGCTTTTCTCTATTAAGTTCTGCTAAAACAGTGTACTGTAACAGAACAGGAGTATTGGTTGTGCAGAATGAAGCTGGTCGTATACATCTTGAATCACATAGGCTTTATCATTTTATCTATATTCATCATGAGTGCTGTTGAAATGTCAAATTCTCAAAAAAAAAAAAAAAGACTACAGAGGAAACTACGGGTTTGTTCTTTGATTTGTCCATGTCCTGAGATTTTAATATTTTGTGATGTATATCATTATTTACTCTATTCACCATTTTGCACTGTTAAAATCATGAAGAATTTTCTGCATGAGTGTGTCCATATTATTATGCTCATTCAGTCCTCCCTGTGTACAGTCATTCAGTCCATCTGATAATGTGAAAGAATAAAGGATGTGGAAAACCTTGTGACTGTGTTTGATCAAATGAATGTACAGTACAATACTTTTGTTCTGCTGACAAAGAGAAGGATTGTCAGAAACTTTGCTTCCAGTGCAGTGACTTTTGAGATGTACATCCTGTCCTTTCAATACATAACTGTTGAGGTTTTTAAAGTCCTCTTTGTCAGTCTCAGTGAAGTGGGAGTAGCCACTGTATCTAGCCATGTTATTGGACAGGTGAGGCATCTTTCCATGTCAGTTTAGGAGGTGTGGTGGCTATAAGTCTGAGTTGTAGCAGCTTGCCAGTCTTGGTGAAGGAGGCGAGGCCTCTGCCAATTTATTGAAAGAGGTTGCCATGAAGGAAGAGTGGAGTCTGCCAATCTTGTTAAAAGAGGCATGGCATCTTTATTTAAAGAAGCTTCATTTTCTTTGAAGGAGCTGTGGCCTTTGTCATTCTATAGGAAGGAGTTGTGGCCTCCATCATTCACTATGAAGGAGTGGCCTATGTCATTCTCTATTAAGGAGGTTTGGCCACTGTCATTCTCTACGAAGGACGTGTGGCCACTGTGGCATTCTCTAAGGACGTGTGATATAATACACAAACCTACAATCAATTCCTTTTATGTAAAGATGAAGAATGTTAAACGTCTGCTACTGTATGTGTAACTGGTGCGTTTGCTGTCTTTGTACTTTCAGCACCCATACATCTGTCCAGTCACCTACGCTTCTACTATTGAGTCCTCGGCAGTAGTGATCAGAATTTTTAATGAAAAGGGCACACTTAGGGATCATATTTGCAAGGTATGTATAACTATGATGTAGATATATACTGTATGTATATCTATTTCATTGCTTTTATTGTTATCACAATATTTACAACCTTCAAATGGTTCTGTTATTATGTTCTGGTATTCTGTCTTATGTTTATAGTTTTCTATGTTTTTAGTTTTTAATTTTTGTTTAATGTCTTGTGCACTGAAATTTTAGGTGAAGCCAAAAGAAGCGTTCCTGAAGAAGTACTGCAACCCCAAAAAGATCCAAGGTCTGGAGCTGCAACAGATCAGGACATACGGGAGGCAGATTTTGGAGGTGTGGTTTGATTTTTGGCTAATGATTTAATGAATAAAACTTTTATAATAAATGTTAATTTTAATTGCATTAAATGAACATAATGATAAGCTTACAACAGAAATATTTATAACAAACCAACCCCCCCCCTTTTAAACACAAGCCCAATTAAAATTTTTTATAAATCGTTAAATAGATAAATTCAGTAAATGAGTATTATAAAATAATAATAATTGAAATAAAAATGAAATAATATATAAATATTATAAATATTATATAAATGAAATAATTGATTAAATGCTGTCTGAAGATCATCACTGCATTAGTCATTACACATCACACGTCTCCGAGAACTCTATATAGCGGATCCAAAAATAACAATTAATTTTACTGCTGATTTTGATGCTACTTTAGTACCACCAGACGTGAATATGTTCACAAAACCATTACAGCCTAACTAGAACATTATTGATTCATCTGCTTTCATTGAGGTGACCTCATAAAGGTTTTCTGTGATTGCAAAGACCAGGTCCTGAACTCACTTTTTTTGCAGTTGTGTAGGCTAATGTAAAAGACTAAAAATAATAATTATATTATTGTTATATTTTCTAGCTTTTGTAATTATATTTTTGTTATAGATTTAGAGTCTTTTGTCACACCAAACTCTATAAATAGTTGTTCCAAACATCTGAATGAAAAGGTAGAGTTACGTTATAGCAGAATGTTGCACTCTTCTTTTTTGTTGTTGTTGCTGTGGATCCCAGGGTGCTGAAGGGGTGATCACCCAGTTCACCATACACCGTACTGACTACTACCTCATTATTCTTTGAAACTCTAAAGAATCTTTTCATGCACATGTTTTCAGTCTTAGTCTCAGCAAATGTATTAGTCATGTCCAAGATTCACTTGTGTCTCATTCATCAGATTGGTTGTGCCAATGAATTTAGTCCAGTTGGAACTCATTTGGTCCTAACCTCACTTCATAACCATTTTACACTGCTCAAGCTATTTGCCTTAGTCAGGGGTATGATGAAGCTGTACATCTGGGCAAACTATACAGTAGATAAATCATTTAACTAAACTATGTGTCAAAATGACAGCTTCAGCAAATCTCCTGGTGTAAAGGCAGATGATTTGAAATCCTCTTTTTCTCCAAGAATACATTTTATATTATATAGTTGTATTAGACATGTTACGTTTTTATTTGTGTACTGCTCTATTATTCATGGTATTGCTTACAACCAACATAGATGTATCTATAATTGCTTACTTTATGACCCAGTAAGCTAGATAAATGTTTTTAATCTAACATACGTTTTAATTGTAATGCTAGCTAACTTGCTTATTAAATACCACACTCACTGGTTTCAGTGAAAAATTACCACTATTATCTTTAACAAGTTAAAAATGTTTCCATTTATTTCATTTTGGTAAAGTTATGGAACAAAACTGTGTGATACAGTAGCTGTTGATAAATTCTGTACTAATTAGTTGTACAGTGAAATCTTTCAAATAACTGAAAAAGATACGGTGCTTTTTGTGTCGTTCCCCACATCCTCAGCCTGTCAGGCTCTGTTATACCAATTTATCAAGCTGTCTAGATTAAGCAGGAAGAATTACTACTTTATAAAATTGTTTTTAAATCTCAAACCTAAAGGTGTTCGTATGGCAGCGAAATGCTGTGGCAGGATCTTAAGAGGGCTGTGCATGAGCGAATGCCGAAGGACCTTTAATACTTTTTTTTTTTTTTTTTAACTGAAGCAATGTTGTAATGAAAAATGGGCGATAATTTATCCACAATGGTGTGAGAGATTGATGGTTATATAGAAAACTATTCAAATCGTAATAATAATAATAATAATAATAATAATAATAATTGTACACAAAAAAGACATGTGTACAAAAGAGGGGGCAATGACTTTTACACATGACCGTATATATTAGGCCACCCATAGGAATTACATTAACAGTGAAGTAAAAAACATTTTATTCGAAGTGTCTGATCAGATTGGGTATATTTTTTGACACTCAGTAACACATGTAGTATAAAAATATATGAAAAGTCTGAAAAAGATAAATATTTTGTTTTTTTGGGGGGGGTCGTCATTTGAGTTAATGGAACATAAAACTAATAACAGTGGATGATCAAACATAATGGACTGAGTGAGAACATAGTTGAGGTGTACATAGTTAGTTTTTGTTATTCCTGTAATAAAGTTTAAKTCTTTCTTTGTRTATTTATACCTCTTGTCTAATTACTGTATTTCCCTTCTTTATTTTGATTTAGGCCTTAAAATTCCTGCATGATAAGAGTTTTCCCTATGGGCATCTCCATGCTTCAAATGTTCTAATTGAAGACAACACATGCAAACTTCTGGACATTGAGAACTCCATCCTGGGACTTCCCTCTTACTACCGTCCTTACGCCACCCAGTTCCGGAAAATGAATGTAAGAAATTATTAGACAGGGACAAAGTTTCTTTTTTGTGCTATGTTTTTAGTGGTTTCTATGGTTTATTAAAATATTATACAAACTTACATTAAAGTAATCTTTTTTTATATAGCGTATTGTATTTAAGGTGACCAATATTGGGTAAATAATTTTATGACAATATAGTATTAGAAAATGTTCTGATAAATGTAGGGATGCTTTGATAATTGTGATGAGAACTAATCTCATGTAATATAGGCCTGTAATATTTAACATGTACAATGAATAACTACATAGTTTTCCACTGCTGTGACACTCACACAAGTGCCTATATTACATCATTAATCTCGTTTCCACAACAAGAAAGCCAGTTCCATTCTGTCATTAAACTGTTATGGTTTGGAAACAATGAACCAGTGACATCAGTGCTTACGAATGGGGTCAGTTAGTTGACAGGATCTCAAGTCAGTTATATGATTGCCTTAAAAAGTGTAAATACAAATACAAGTCCAATCATTCACATGATTTTCAGTTTCAGTCACCTTATTTCTGGCTGTTAGCTTTCTCATGTGATTGAAAAGCTTTCATAAAAGGTTTGCTTTCTGCTGTTTTATCCTGCAGTCATGAGATTTGAACAAGTTTGAATGATTTCGTCCTTACTTCCCAGAGAAAAAACACATATATTACAGTTATTTAAGAATATATGTAGAGATTTGAAGTATTTTAGTTCAATGTACTGTATACCACCCTTTTTCTAACTTGTATCTTGTACTATACTATGTTTACTGTGTTTATTATACAGACCACAGAGAGCATTGATGTCTACTCATTCGGGCACTTGTTGTATGAAATGACGTACGGCAGGCCTCCCGATGCCGTTCCTGTGGATCAGTTTCCCTCTGTGCCCTACTCTTCAGTCGGTCAGTTACAAAAAATTCTAATTATTTACATTTTCTTGTTCATTAGTTTTAAGTCATTAACTAAACACAAGTGTGTTGACTACTTTTTTATATTTCTCTCAGTCTCTGTCCTACAGTCCATCCTGTCCACTGAGGCATGTAAAGCAGGGATGCCCACAGTTTCTCAGCTCTTACAAACACCGTGAGTAGCAGTGCATTGTTCTGCCCTCGTTGTGTAATTGTCATTGGAAAAAAATGACTAATGTTTGATTTGTCTGCCCTCGCAGTCTCTTCAGCGATGTGCTGCTGTTCAACACAGAGAAAGCTCAGTTCAAGGTAGTTACAGTTTTTATCATGCACATGTTATAAAGTACACACTTTATATCACGCCACTGTTTAATTAGCTAATCAGATTTGTCAGAATGTGATTAATTTTCACTGTACCTTTAAAAGCAGTTCTGGCTGCAATGAAATTAACACATGCGACAGATTTCTGATCCAGTCAAAACAATGATTTTGATACTTTTTTTTGTCAGATAAGTAGTGTTTTATTTTATTATCAAAACTTGGAAGGATGGCACTGAACCATCAACTTGGAGGAAAAAATATATTCGGAAAAAAATCATGAATGCAGATTACTTTGAAAACTTGAAGCTGCATGGTAGGGTAGGAAGAGAAGCACATGAAGCGATGTACCCATCATGCATATTGCCCATTATACAAGCCCATGGAAGCTGTTTGGCTCAGCTAGGCTCAGCAACGTTATGTGGCAATAAAATGAAGTCAGTTGACAACCTGAATATACTGAATGATCAGTGTATCACATCAATGGATTTTTTGTTCCCTGGTGGCACAGGCATATTCCAGAAAATGAAATTGTGAAAGAGAGAGAGGTTCTGGGAGCATGAGGACTCATTTTTACACTGAAACTCTTCACCACATTGTGTGGATAAATTATAAAACTACACAGTTGCTAGAATTGTACATTGTAATCATATGTTTTTCATGCCCAAAATATAGGTCTCCTCCAAATTGAAAGAGGCAATGAAATTGTCCAAAGAGTGTTTGGAAAAGCGCCTCCAAGAGGAACAGAGAGCGGTTAGTGCATTATAGCCTTTTCATTGCACATGATGTGCATAACACAACATTACATATCATTGATTAGTGGGTCTTATTAATGCTAAGCCGAACACTGTAGCTGATGATTTTCTCTGTGCAGGTTCAGCAGCACAGGAGGCTGACACGTGCACAGTCCCATCATGGCTCTGAGGAGGAGAAAAGGAGGAGGAAGATCCTTGCCAGAAAGGTACGTCCACATTCAACCAACTAGAAAGTGTTCATGCATGGTAAATGATTTTGACACTATATAAATTCTGTTTTGGTCCCCCTTAGAAATCCAGACAGTCTACTTATGAAAATGAGGAGGACTTTTCTGTCAAATATAACAACAACTCTGGTAAGTCAGTTACGGGGTATTTTATTTATTTAACTTATTTCAGGTTGTGGGTTTTGGGTCATTTTCTATTATTTAATGCCTCTCTCAATATTTTAAGTGGTATATAATTTATCCATAGAACCTAACAAATTCCCAAACCTGCCATCCTCCCCAAATGAAAACACTTCAAAATCATCTATGTTTTGACCTGCTACTCAGCTAATCTTATTTATTTATTTTTCGCTATATTTAGATGTACTCAATTTGAATTTGAAGTTCTTCTTCAGTAATATTCATCAATGGCAAATGGTTGTATTTGTGGAATAAAAGTGGAAATGTATTTTTTTTAATTTAAGATCAACAAAGTTTTTTCGAGAATACAGTATATTTCTGGAGGATCCATAGGTATTCAGAATGATATAGACAGGATAAGAGATAATGCTGTTTGCGTCGGGGCGGAAGCGAGCTTACAGTCATCGGTAGGCTCATGTATAGAGAAGAAGGTAGTTAGGTTTTTTCTTCTGAGTGTGTCTGCACTGTGATGTAATATTTTTGAAAAGATTTAAAAGGTTGCAGAGGTAACGTGTTTTTCTGTGTGTATTATGTAGAATCTTTTATTTTTAAAGCAAAAAAAAACAGAATAAACTTTTATTAAATAATTTATTAGAAGTGCACATTGTGCATAATTGTTAGTACATTAAACATATGTAGACTGTCACTAATGTATAATGTGGATAAAGGATAATGTKTTGATGTGGACAGCATATACAGTAGTATGATACCAGGAGTTATTTCTACAAGTTTGGGTTAATTCTATAATACATAAAAGATGGAATGATTATTCCAAACACAGAAACATAACTCACAGACAACAATCCCCAGGAATACACACTGGCAGAAACTATTACCTTGCCCCACCTCATTAAATAAACTATTCCCAACTGAATAGGGCAAAAGCTGAATTTTGACTTACCAATCAACTTGATTCTAAAATAATTAACACTTATCTGCAAGTTCTAGCATTTTCTGTTACAAACAGCTTAGCAATTGTGCACAATTGTGGTTTCTGAATAAAAGTGTCAGTGAGAACAAATGTTTGTTTATTTTTCAGGTTCAGGAGCGAGTTCTCCACCTACTTGTCCTTCTTCTCCTACTCCTCCCGCTGCACCAGGTATTCGCAGATTAATAAATTCTTATCTTCCCGAACTTGCATGTCATACACTCTGGTCATTAGAAAGTGAAATGATCCCAATCATCTCACCTGGAAACCACACATTAGTTATGATTATTTTCAAACAGTAAAACCCAGTTCCTCTTTCAGGATTTTTGGTACAGGTTAAAAACGATTTGTCCTGTTACTCTGACATGCTCTAAACATGGTGCTATGTAATGGCACAGAAAAGATGATCAACTTTGTTATGGGCCAGCCACAGATAATGGCAGTTACTTAAAAATTGTAGATTTTTATGAGCCTACAGATGTTCGATAATCAGTGCAGCACTTTAGATGGTACATTTATCAAGTCAAGTAGGCTTTTATTGTCATTCCAACCACATACAGTACAGTACACAGTGAAATGAAAACGTTCCTCTAGGTGCTACATACATGCAATATAAATTTACAACATAAATTAATAGACTTGGCTAGCTAACTAATAGRCCTAATTAGCTGACTAGCTTGGACATAAAATATTTATATTTTAAATTAACTGAAAAACTATCTAGTTCTATACAAAAAGAGACAACATGGATATAGTAAATACATAGATGGTATTTATAGAACCATTTAAAGGAAATGCTATAAAATAAAAGCACCAATCATTAACTTATGGATGGTATTGATTTTAACTTGCACAACTTATCACAATTAAGAACCAAATTAAAAGAAAAGCATGATACCGTTTTACTACGGTACCTAGGATTGGAAACAGAAGTCACCATAGTGTGGACCTATGGCAGATGTGAATAGAGCATGTTAAATAGAGCATTTTTTGAGGATGTTAAAAAATTGTCATCCATGCCAACAAGCTGTGGATCATGGAAACACCCATGTACTGTAACCTACACTCTTACCGTATAACTACCCAAGTCTCATCATATTTTATGAATTCTTAAAGATCCATAGCAAAAAAAAAAAAAAACTTTTGAAAGGAGGAACTGGGCTTAAGTCTCTCCAGATTATAAAACAAATGAAAAAAATCACTTCAGAGATCCCAGGTTAGTTAATCTGGTTTGGTTTTTAGTGGCATAGGTTAAACCTGGTTTGTTGGTTTGAGCTGAAAACTTTATAGAGCAAATCTATAAAACACAATGCTTATTTACCTTAGTACTGCAGTAGAGCTTTCTTTTGCACATCAAGCTGGAAACTACTATAATTGCTGGCATACCCTGCCCAGTGTGGAACACTAACAAACTGGCATACAACAAATGTACACCTGCAGCTACAGTATCTAACATCTATTGCAGCACCCACCAGAGAGCATAAAATATGAAAAGTATGGCAATTAGAAATAGTATGTTTCTTCTTCAGTGATCATTAGTGGAACTCCCCCCCCCCTCATTCATTTTAGTAAAACTAACCTAGACTCATTTTAAACACACCACATACATCAAATTTGTTGTGCATCTTAACGTCTTATTTATAAATGAAGAGTAACATGTATCTGCCTGTTTTTCTCTCTCCTGTGCTGTCTTCAAAGTAGAGCATGCACCATATTGAACATGTTTGGGGTAAAGTAATCCAATATTAAATGTTATCTGTTGTAAAGTTGCACCATGTCCTTCCTCAGTGGCAAATAAGTAAATGATGGCATTACGAGCTTTGAAGCTCTGTATCGTGAATGTTGCTCCTCATTAACTTAAGGTGTAAATGAAAGTTTATTCGGTGATTTAAAAATTTCTGACCTACTGAGAAGGATTAATGCAACTTTAAGACGTCAAAGTCTGCAATGGCCTGCTCAGCTATCCTTGACTTTTTTTCTTTTTTCTTTTTTAAATACTCTTTTTATCAGATGGTAGGATAGAAAAAAAAACAGTATTACGGAATCCGACTAAACAGCATGTTTCAGTGTTTTTTTTTGTTTGTTTGTTTGTTTACTTATTTGTTGGGGAAACCTGACATCATTAGTTGTGGCGTCTTTTGGCGTTTACATTTTTGTATGCCTTCAATATTTCAATCATAAAATTGATAAATCAAATCTGGACAGAGAGCACTATTACAGGTTGCATGCCGGGTACTCTGTACTCCAAGTCAGCACTCAGTAGTGCTTTGCTCACTTCCTGCAAATGAAAAATTCTACAGCAGTCGGCACTTTGTTATGAATGTTTCATTGCTGCTGATTGATTGTTAACCACATGGTAAGTGCATCATCCTGCTTAGCTTCAGTTGTGGCATGCAGCTTTAAGCTAATTGTATTTGTTGCAGCAAATGAGCCCTGCGTTCACTCTAATGAGCGACAAAGCGAACAGTAGAGTTGAGTCTTCACTGTGATTCTAGAACAATGGGCAGATTGATATTTTTAAGATATTTCAGACAACCATAGTGAATTCTGAGTACGAACATAAATCTCAGTATGTTATTTGAAGGATTCAGTACCGCAGTATTGCATTTCCCAGGCTCTGGATTTGTGTAGTTTTGTATCCTGGGACTTTATAACACCCGTTCTAAAAATACCATGAACAATCAGTTCGCTAGCAGCAGAAATAGACAGGAAACTTTAGCCTTTTCCATGCACATAAACAGTCTAATGTTGAAGTAATCTGACTTTTCATTCACTCAAGATAAACAGTTGAGAACAGTTGAGAAGCTAAAACATTTGTTATGTTTGCTCCCCAAGCAGTAGCTACATAGCCTTCATTACAACAATGGCTAAAACTAGGGAATTCTTAAGTTAATTAAAAAACTTCTATGGCAAATTTCTGTACATGATCTTCAGAAAGCACTTAAGCATGCATGGATTCAGCAAGTGACACCAGAGTACTACAGACATCTTTTGACTCTCTGCCCAGCTGGATCCAAGGCCTTCCACAGGACTTCATGCTATATATTGATTGTTGTAAAGCAATTTGTTGTTATAAACAAAAGATTCTTGTTATTATAAAAAAAGTTGAGTGTCATTAAAAGATAGAATTGTACGTTTTCTCAATACTTCTGGCTACCACTGTACATTTGGCTGAACAGTATAGCTGAAGTATTCAACATCATAGGAAATAGTTTAAAATAAAATAAAAAAACTTTAAAATTAGACTTTCTTCCCCACTTATTTTAAATATACGTAGTATTAGATGCATTGCAACATTTATTAGAGTATTTGAGGTAAAAAGTTACATCAACCAGTAAGGACTTGATTTCTCTGCTCTTAATTTTGATTATTTAAAATAATCTCTGTGTAGTTAAAGTTTAAATAGCTTTAAGATCGCCAGTTTTGAAAGCAATCACTTTAAAATCTGATTTGAAAAAAAATCAGAGATGTAAAGTGTRGAAAATGGGAATTGTGTTTTTGTTTGTTTATTGCTTTCAAATGTAATGCACTAAAATAATACAATGACATATATAAGCAAGATGATGGCTAGCACTGAAATAAACATCCATTTGGAGACTAGTAAATTGTTGTTGCTCCTTGATGAATTTTATATATTGCAAATAGTTATTGAAAGGGTTAGATACTAACTCAAGGTCATAAAAACTATAACATATGTAAGGTATTTTTGTCACACCTGCTGGTTTGCTACACAACTGAAATTCAAAAGTATGGGATTTAAAATATAGAATTTACCACTCCTAAACCCAGTATGGCAAAAAAAATAATAATTTTTTGGTGAATAAAAGTTCATCAACTGTACAATGCACATTAAGGAAATCTCTGTAGTTATGACAAAGAGCAGAGTAAGTCTAGATGAACTCATGGGTCCTGGTAGTTAGAGGATTAAAGCAACAAACCTGAACCATCCTAGATAAAGTCTATTTTTTTTGTTATTCATTGTTTTCTACATAAAGTCATATATACACACAAGGACATGATTGTTGGTACCCTTCCATTTAAAGAAAGAAAAACCCACGTTGGTAATGAAAATAACTTGAAACTCACCAAAGTAATAATGAATTTAAAAATACTGAAAGTTACCATCATTTTTGTCTAGGGCAGTTTTATTAATTTGTTTTTTTAAATGATTCTGTTGAACCACAGTTCAAAAGCAATGCATGATTTTCAGTATTTTTTTAGATTTATTATTACTTTTGTCAGTTTCTAGTTATTTTAATGACCATTGTAGGTTTTTCTTTCTTTAATGAAAGGGTACCAAAAAATTTGTGTGTTGATGATTTCATGTAGTGTACATACAGTGAATCACAAAAAAAGTGACTTTAGCTGGGTTTTCACGGACTGGGTAACATACTGTTATCAACAGTTGACATACACTCATGATAAACATTAATGTGAGGCCAATATTTGGCTTTTAATGATTTACTTAGGACTGGTCTTTTTTTGGAAAAAAAAAAAAGTAAAAAAAAAAAAAAACTATTTAAAATTTGCTCTTTTTTTTTAATGTCCAAGTGTAGTGTCTCTTTTAGGAACTGTACTGCAACAACACAGTAGCCCCCCTGCTCCTGCTTCTGCAAGAAAAAAAAGAGTTTAAAAGCACAGGGTCAAAGTTTTACATTATACATACAGATTCAAAATGTACCTTCACCCACTCAGATAAAATATTTTTTCATTTACCAGGCCCAAGTCCTCTCAACTTCCAGTTAGTGCTGATGACTTAAAAAAAAATTAATGATTTGACTATGGCTGGTAGTTTGTCTTTGCCAATATAAAATGGAAAGTACAAGGTGCTCAGTGTAAATCTGAGAAGGAGGATGGCTGAAATACACAAGTCAGGGATTTTTCTTGGTGTCATATCTAAACAACTGAAGATGCCACAATCAGTTTTACCTATAAGCCTGGCTAACCTTTAGCCATAGCTGATAGCTGCTGGAGCACTATAAAAAATTTGTGGCCCATGCTAAAAAGTTAGTTTCATGTCAGAAACCCAAACAGTAAATTAAGGCATTATATGGAAAAGACAGGGTTTTTGGGCCTAGCCCAAGGGCCAACAGTGACTTGGTGGATCTAGGTCTTGAACTACTTATGATCAGGAACTCAGAACCGTGACACACTGAGGTAGCACTGCCCTAATTTAGTTGAAGTTTGTTGATGTCTGCCAAAAGCATCTGCTATTGACCCTTGCTAAGAAAATTCAACCAAATATTAGGTGTCCTGTATTTCTATTTATAACCATGTGTATATATTGACCCCGCATTGATTTAGATTTTTTTTAATCAGCAAACAAAATTTATTCAAACTTGTGCACCAAATTCTCTGGGTTTTCTTCCATTAAAGTATGTGTTGCTTAATCAATCTGCCCCAGGAATTAAAAAACAGCTAAAAAATTAATTGCAATTAAATATTGCCATGACCTTTATGTTCATTATGAGTGTAAGTAAACTTTTGACTGCGACTGTAAATGAAAATATTGATGGCAAGTATAAATCTTAGAGCAGCTCAAATATTTTGGTTACTAAAAGTTCTTATTTGAACTTTAGCTGTATCAATCATGCCCACATGCATCTACTATAGTGTTTATGACATCTATAAGAAGCAAACTTCAGCCAATAAGAACTTGTTGCCTTGTGATGTGAACGCAGGGTTATGTGGGTTATTCCCTGGTTACACTAACATTTGCTATTTGGTCATTGCAGGTGTTCAACCAGTGACCCTTCCACCACCTCCACCCCCTCCTCCACCTTCTTTAGGGATTGAGTCAAGCCCTCCCGCCCTCAACCCTCCTTCCGTTAATGGCAAGGGCCGAAGCGCCCTTCTGAGCTCCATTCAGACCTTCAGCAAAGGCCGGCTGAAAAAAGCAGAGATCAACGATCGCAGCAATCCACACATCTGAGCAACAGTCTTTAGACTCCTTAGTTCTTATCATGTGCAATTTGTCCTTGGCTCTCTTATCCGAGGCGTGAATCTGAATCTTCAGGAGTGCAGAGATATTTTTTAGAACTGGACTGCGGGGTGAAACTATTTGTAATATTTTACTTTCAAATTGGCTGCAGATCAGCAGTGGTGAGGCTAAAGTGTGGGTTCTCTGTGCTGCTATACAGTATATGACCTTGAAAACTACATTTTAGCTGACAAGACAGGTTTATAAATTGGACTTGCATATTTGTGTTAAATAATCATACCCACCCTACAACAATGTTTCCGACCCTCTTAAAAACAGATTCCAGGTGCAGCGTTTTCAAACCAGTTAGAATAATTTAGGTTGGAAAAGACATTTTTAATGCTTTGACTTTGGTTTTTACTTGTCTTTGACTTTGTCTTTTTAATTTGTTGTATAATATTACAGTACGTTCAAATTATTGGAATTGCCGTAATCAAAAGATGATTCAGAACTCTGTGATGGAGAAAAGGCTAAACCAATCTTCTCTCTTTTTTTTTTTTTTAAGCCAAGGCAGCAAACTTGCTCTTGATTTTTGGGAGCAAGGGATGGTTGGAGAGATGGTATACTCCCCATCTCCTCTATTAATCAGAGCGACACTAGCCGATTATGAGTGTATGTGAGCTCATGTATGCAGGACAGTGCAGGAACCGCTTTCCTCTGAGTGTGCTGTGATGTTCAAATGCGGTAGCTGGTATCATCTGTCTTGGAGGAAGCATGTCTAGCATCACCCTCCATAGTGGGTGGTGGTCACTGTTGTTTTATTGATGAGAACTAGGTAATGAGTGAGAATTGGCAAAATATTAACTTGGGAGAAAATGTTTAAACATATTTTAAAGAAATAGAATAACTTTAATTATGCTATGACTTATTAATAAGTGACCTAAACCATGCCAGCAAATTGCTTTCAACAGCATGTTTTTCTTTAAATTAGTTTTTTTTATAAGTCTTAACTCAGAATGATTGTAGCATGAAATGATGTGAAAACACTCAGACAGTGGTTCAACAAAAAAAAAGAGAAGGAAAGAAATTAACGGAATTTAAAAAACAAAAACAAAAAAGCATGTTACTGTTTATGCCACATTTTAACCTTTGTGCCTATACAAGACAATTGCTAGACATCTCATTGCCAGATTTTTTGAGCTGCGAGTTTCATTCTCGTCCTAGCAGCAGTGTAAATTTTACACAGTGGTCCTTTGTAGCTAGTGCTATATAAAATTAGTGAATATTCCATTTGCTATAAATGCTAATGCTGAACCCATGCACTGAGTTAGGGCGAATCCTCATAATATATAGAATAAACAAACCAGATTTGTTTATCAGGTAAAGGAGTTGTTACCATTCCAAAAAGGATTCATAACTTATCTGAGACGTAATGGAAGTCTGTCTAATCCAAAAATATTTTCATAAATATATCCCTTAAAGTGCACACAGTTATAAGGACTTAATAACACAGGAACAAAACGCTTAAAATTCTGTTAATATTTTGGGAAGGAAAAGGCAGGTACAATCAAAAACACTGCCTGGCCAAAAAAGAAAAATCACGTACTCTAAGATTTAATTTGACTGCTTTTAGCTTTGATTAGTACACACAATGTTCCCAGAAACACTTTTCCCCAGGTTGAGTCCTGAAATATGTGTCTGCCATCCGATAAGAAAAATGCATTGCCGGATGACCTGGTAATTCTGTACATTCTCTTCATGCCCTTATCTTCTTACATTGATGCGCCCATCGCTCTGGAATAGGGTCAGTCTGCAATCATTAGACCACATGGCCTTTATTCATTGCTCCAGATGTAAATCTTTATCCTCCCTTTTTTGATTAGTCTCACTAACAAGTGGTTTTCTTATGGACACACGGCTATTTAGTCATGATTCTGCGTTCCTGTTAGATTGTGCTCTTACTAATGAACATAGCAGTAATTTCTACTGCTGTTTTTTTTAGCTGTGCAAATTTACCAAATGTTTAAGTGATCACTATTCATGACTTTTTTTAAAACCAATTTTTACTCATCGAAAATCTCTGGAGTTGTCTTCTTTGCTTGATGCAAGTCAATAATTTGACCATTCTTAAACAGTGACACTTCTTTGGCCAGACAGTGTTTACCTACATGAGTGGGCAGGATTGATAAAAAGCTGTTCAGTTTGCATGTGGGAGCAGGAAGGAATCAAGCCAGAAGTCTAGGAGATTAAGAAATCTCTGTGTGGAGTGGTCAGAATTTCTTCAGAAAGTCGAAGCACAAGTACAGTACCTCTTTCGGACTGGGTTCTTATCATAGCTGATCCAAAAAGTCCTGAGCCAAAAATTCAGGAGGTGAAGACAACTTGGTTTGTGTCAAATATGGATTTTGTTGTATCATGTTGGTTAGGGTTAGGATATGGCATGTAGAAGGAGTTGGATCAGATGCAGCACCACCTCCTGAACTTTTGAGTCTGAAGCCAAAACTTTCTTACCACAAGCAGCATTTAAAACTCATCTAATTTGAAGCAAATCCATGAGGAACTAAACTACGATATGTAAAGTATTCAGGGTGAGATTGACTTCTGTTATGTATTTGTTATTTGCATCCTTGTAGCCTCAGTGCAAAAGTATTGAATCAATTGTCAGGAAGGCTAACCAACTACATTTAGGATAATCAACTCTTTTGCCCAACTCTTCGTTAAGAAACTCCTACACTTGAGACATGTACAAGTACAATCAAGTTTTAGTAATTTTCTGACAAACCACAGTTAGGTCATTAACATGACATTGGCACATTGGAGATTATGGCTCATGATAGACTGCAAAATTGTAGCAAATACTTCTCTGCTTTCTGTAACTTCGTATGCACATCTATACATGTTGCATTGTAGACTGTAAAACATGGAGAGGTTTTCAGTGAAACGCACAGTTTCTATGTGTTATGCGTGTACATGATCCATACCGAGGAGCAACATCGCTTTCTCTGCCGCACTTTACCACTATTTATCGGTGGTCTTTGAAAAGAGGTATAAAGTTTACATTAGATTTAATTATGTTGAAAGATGGTATGAATAGCAAGACAGTTTGATTATATTTGATAATAAGAGTAATGAACACTGCACATTTGCCACAACCACTGCTGCACACACTGAAGGTGTGCATCCTGTATTTAAAAAAAAAAGAAAAGTTTTTTGTTTCCCCCATTATAAAAGTTGCGTTGACAATGTTTTAACCATGGTGATGTGCTTTTAATTGTGAACTTTGAAGTAAAAACAACAGAATGTTCTTCAATGTTTACGAGTTGTTTGTCAGATCTTTTCCTCTATTATATGATTTATCAAAGCACATGTAATTGGATTGGATATGTTTTGCCTAACACTTGACTTCGGGAGTGGATCGCTCATTCCTTAAGGAGTGTGATTGTCATAGCACTAGCTGGTTTTCCTTAAGGGTAGTTGCTTGATTAGTGACCACAATAGTGATTTATTTTGGGCTTGGGACCATCACTGTATCCAGTGGCTGGAGTTTAGGCTTTGGGTGGGAATTGAATCCGGGCCTTCTGCATGGCAGGCGAGAAACCTACAACTGCTACACCTAAGAATCCACCAAATAAACAAAATGGGGTTTTAATGGGTATGAAAACAACAACTGTCAAGAAAAACGCTTCCTTAAAAGTCATATTGTACTACAGACAAAGGCATGCTCAAGTCATGGTATTTTAGAGTTCATTTATATGTGCTGTGTGAGTGTGTGTCCTTGAGCTAATGCATTTTGTGCTACAAGCATACAAAAGAAATCATTGTACTTGAACAGATGTTGAACTTCCCGTTAACCTTGTCAGGACTGTAAATAAAATCTGGATTCCCCTTCATTTATCCTGCATTCAACTATGTAACTAGAAATGCATCCAAAGTCTGTGAAAAATGCATGTTAAGCCATAAAGACAGTACTTGATTGACAAAGTTATTATGCAAAATGCTTTTAATACCTGGTGGAAAAAGATCTTAGCCCAGGAGACTGTGGGTACAAGGCAGGGTGCATGCTGCACACAGTGCCAATCTATCGCAAAGCACACACACACACATATGCGCGCTGGCAACTCTGATGAACTCCGTTATCCATATCCTACACATCATCCAGTGCCAGATCCTAGATTTTTTGGGGAAAGATCAACTACACAGATTCCAGCTTACTGGTTAGCTAAAGTGATTAATAGCAGACGGCTAGAGAATTGACATTTGCAGTGCAACTGCACACCCCTACTTATGTCTGATTTTACAGCTCTTTTAGATATATATATATATATATATATATATATATTATTATCCCCATGAAACTGTCATGAATTGTTGTCATGAATGAGTCTTTCCAGTAAGACCGTGTGAGGACCAGGCTTTAAACATTTATTTAAACAAACGTTTATTTCCACTGTAAAGTGGGGCATTTTAACATGGAGGTCTATGGATATTGACTCTCATTAGGAGCCAGCACCTAGTGGTCATTCGAGGAACTGCACTTTTTAACACCGTATTAGCACTTCCGAGCTGTTTTTTTTTTTGCCCCTTGGTTAAATATCTATTTAAAGCCTACTTTCATTAAGGTTTAGTTAATTTGAATCCAAATGGCGACTTTTTCACATAATTAAATGGAATTTAAACACAATACGTCGTATTTACCTAGTTGTAATTAAAGTAGGTGTGTGTTATTTTATTTGTGTAACTTTTATCATAGCTAGTTCAAGAAGTAAATTGCCTGAGATATTTATTTATTTATTTATTAGAAAACCAGTGTCCTTGGCAATGTAGGCATTTCCGGTTTACTTCCGACATCCTCTAAACGTGACTCTGATTGGTTCGTATTAAACACCCAGCCTTCCCATTGGGTATGACATGAGCACTTGCTACACTGTCGAACGTCTAATTGGTTCTTAACGAAGAACCCATATTTTTATTGCATAATATAATTTTACAGCCCCGCCTCCAAATAGAGGACAGTGGGGCAGTCTAAAAAGAAAGATGGCGTCGCTGAGGTGTTTTCTTCGCTCGGGAAAGGTTAATTCAATAGATTTTGAAATTGTTATTATTATTAAATCCGGTTTTAATGTTAGTATRAAGTCATTTGCAAGCTAATTTCTTGTTGTTACAGAATGCCGTATCATCTGTTCTCCGGAGGGAGTTTCACAGGACGCCGTCTGCTGCTGTGCAGGTTAGCATTGATGCTCTAACCTTTACTGTTTAGCCTTAGGAACACAGAGTGAAAAAAACGGACATACCTTTATGTTGAAGTTATTAATTCCTCATATTAGTTTTGGTTTTATTCMGTTAACTCATTTGTCCTCGGGTATTATATTGGTTTGGAACTTTAAGGGAGCATAACGTCTTTCATAACAACAAAAATATCTGCCTAATAATGTGCCTAGATAACTTAAAACAGCTCCAGTCGGTGTCTATTAAATATCATCTTGTCATGGCAGTGCAAATGAACAGCTAGTATAAATGTTTTTTCAGTGTGACCCAATGTATAAAGCAGAGACCCATAGTTTGACGCTCAACTGCATCATCAGTGCACCAAAGTTCTCTGCCATTATCATGATTAAAATTTGTTTCGCTCTTTCTAGGCTGGCACATACTCATCCTTAAGCATGCCTAGAAGTAAAATTTCCAAAGCAACACATTTTCATTAGAGATTTGGGGAAGTTATAGATTTGTTTATGAAGCACGATTCTTTTATGCTGATTCATGCATCACCTTCACATTGACTCCAAAATTGAATTTTTATTGATTTATATTTATAATACAAGTATATCATTCGATCGACCAGTGACCAGAATTTGCTGTTCTTCAGCTTGATCAGCCATCGATCACAGGACGCCAATCAGTGGACATAACCGATTCTGTGACAAGTGTGTGAGCATCTAAATGGTGCAACAGAAATGTTATGGTGTTACATTGTAAGAAGCTTTGGAGCACCTTTTTTATTATTATTTTAAATTCAAGGTTCTAAGCAAATTAGTCTTGAAACCCACTCAATACACATGCCTACACCAGACTCAAAACATCCACTTTAGAAACTGCACTTGCTTGCTTTAGAAGCTGTGCCCCCTCGCATGTTAACAATTGCTCAACACACACTCAAGGAGGGGTTTAGGGTGGTAAGTTGTCACTGCTCACACATTGGCATCCCGTGTGGTAGGAGTGATTTATTTGCTAAGTTTGTTTAGAAAGTTTTTTTACTGCTTAGTAAAAATGTCAGATTCTTGTATTTAAATTTGTTTGTATTGTTTTCGTGCTGCCCTTGGTTTTTTAAATGGCGAAACTTATAAAAGGAAAGGGCTGTATTGATTTTAGGGCTGCAACTAACGATTATTTTGATAATCGATTAGTTGGGCGATTTATTTATTTTTTTTCGATTAATCGGATAAAAACTAAATGCTTCTTTAATTTGATGTTTTGCTTATAACTATATAAAATCATAAATCAGGGTATTAGTTATGTATAAAACTAAACTTTAAAAAATGCAAAAGCCACATATAGAGTTTAATGAGCTTTAATTTTGACATTTTAAACCTTAAAGACAAAGTTTGGTTTTGAACAGTAAAACTCCTCTAAATATCCAAAATATAAATTGTACTTTAATTATATTGGATGGCATCTGTTATAGTGGCTGCTTGTTGTGGAGTGCATGGGAGATTTCTTTTTTTGAATTATTACTTTATGCTGACTTGTCTCTTTCTAAAAATAAATAAATAACATCACTTGAGTATGCAAAATAGAGCATTTTAACAATAATTGCAGATATTGCCAGCTGATAGAGAAGGAACATGTTGCATGTGCAGGGGAGCGCGCACAGCAGGGGAGATATTGCACACGCAAAATCAAGCTGTTGAGCGCGCAGTGGAGACACTGCACGTGCATAGAGTGCTTTGTCTGCTCTCAAAAGAGATGGATCAATAGCTTTAATGCCACAGTTTTAAAGGTGCGGAATAACAGCATACTTTTGTCCATATTGTGTTTGTGTGTGTATAATACAAATGCGTATTGTGTGTGGGTAATGCAAAATTCAGGAGCTCAAAATTACTAGTCATGCATGCTTATTGCAGGTGACGGTGAGAGATGCTCTGAACCAGGCTATGGATGAGGAGCTGGAGAGGGATGAGCGTGTGTTCCTGCTTGGTGAAGAAGTTGCACAGTATGATGGTGCCTACAAGGTCAGTGAGTGTGGTTGTGTTGATCTTTTTCATTAATAAGCAAAAAGAGTTTTGTACACTTTCTCATTAGCTTTGGTATTGTACTGTGTGAATATTTAATTCAGGTGAGCAGAGGACTTTGGAAGAAGTATGGTGATAAACGTGTTATTGACACACCCATTTCTGAGGTGAGCACAATTTGTCTGAGTCATTTATTCATTTCCCAGCAAGTGCCAGCATGATTTTGCAAACATAAGAGTAGTTGAAAGATGAAGCTAACTGGGTTAGAGTTTGCCCTTCCTTTCACAAATATCTGTGTTGTAGTGTAGTTTGTGTGTGCTTTATGGTTACTGATGCATATCGCAACCTTAAATGTCTTTATTCATGCATCACAACTGGGACCCCAAAATGGGCAGTATATTATGTGGCTCACAGGACAAAAGAGGGACACATTCTTCTATATAGTTGGGTATTTGATGTGAAAAATTGTGCATGTCATCAGCATGTATATGCAAGAATTACTGTATGAGTGGTGATGTAAGTACATTTATATTTTGGGGACAGCATGGTTACATAGTGGTTAGCACTGTGCCCTCACCCCTCCAGGCTTGAGGGTTTGACTCCCTTCTGTGGTTTGTGTGCGTGGAGACTGCATGCTCTTCCCATGCTTGGTGGGTTTCCTCCAGTTTCCTCCCACAGTCCAAAGACATGCAGATTAGGCTAATTGGTGTTTCCAAACTCATCATAGTGTGTATGGATTGGCCCAAAATCACCATGCATTTGGCTCCAGTCCCCCATGCCACAGGATATGTGTAATAGAAGATAAATCAATATATTTTGGAGTTTGATCTTCTTGCTACTTCTAACTGGCACTTCACTAATGACTGATGAATGAGTATAGAAATAATATAAACACACATACATTATATATATATTTTTTTTATAGTATGTGAGGTTTTGTTTTTCAGATGGGTTTTGCTGGCATTGCTGTTGGATCAGCCATGGTGAGATTTTGTCTGTTTTTACTTCCCACTTATAAGTATCTTAAATATCTTACTTTAATAAATATCTATATATGACTGATGGCAGATTAAAAATGTCTACTGTTATCATTTTGGGGAATTTCTGAAGACTGTATGGACATTGAAATTATGTGAGCTATCCATTTATTGTGAACTGTTTGCTGCCTAAAACGTAAAAAAAAATGATGAATTGTAGGGATGCACCGATACCGCTTTTTTGGAATACGAGTACTTGCATTTNAGTACTCGCCGATACCGATACCAAGTACTTAATAAAAACATGATTTCAACACCTTTGGTCATATAATTTAACAAAAAAAAAAAAAACAAGGCACGATTTTGGAATTAAGATCATTTATTTAAAATGAAAAGCATGTTTTATGCAACATATTACAGAATAAATAATTATTTTAAAAAATTAAACAGTGACCGTGCAACTCAAGTATTTTTTTTTTTCAGTTTGTTGTAAACTCTGCCGCTTTGGACAACACAAGGGGCATTAATAAACATCTTTGCTATCTTTRTCGTGTTGGGATTTTCGGTGCTTGATTAAATTACTTGTGTTAAATGCGCTACCTTTTGAGCCTCCTCTGGACAATTTCGCTGAGCACAATTTGTAGTCCGCTTTTGTTTTGTCGTCTTCATTCACTGTGAAATTCACACGGCTGACATGTCTCGTTTCGCCTCGCCTTCTCCCCGCTCTGAGCTGCAGCCGGGGTCTGCGGGCGGGCACTTGACGCGTGTGATTAACCCCTTACACGCCGCTCAAACATAGACATTTCTCAGAGCGTGTAATCGGTCCCTGGTATCGGCGGACTTTTAACGAGTACTTTAGAAAATGTGGTATCGAGGCCGATACCAGGTATCGGTGCATCCCTAATGAATAACTAATGTCTAATTTTGTCTATGTATTCAGGCTGGCCTAAGGCCTATCTGCGAGTTCATGACCTTCAATTTCTCCATGCAAGCCATCGATCAGGTCATCAACTCGGCAGCAAAAACGTACTACATGTCAGCTGGGTTGCAGAATGTGCCCATTGTGTTCCGAGGCCCGAATGGCGCATCTGCAGGAGTTGCAGCCCAACATTCGCAGTGTTTTGCTGCCTGGTATGGCCACTGCCCTGGGTTAAAGGTCGTAAGTCCCTGGAATGCAGAGGATGCAAAGGGGCTCCTTAAATCAGCCATTCGTGATGATAATCCAGGTAAGATGGGCCTTTAGACACAAGTATTACAGAAAAATGGAACATGCAAAAATTTGGTAAAATTTTCTTAATTTACCCCAATCAACTTGGTCTGTCCAGCTGCTAAAACACAGGCAGAGCATATCAAGTTGATGATTGCTGCTTTCATGTTACTTCCTTTACCCGGTTAATAAATCTTTGAGGTTTTCTACTTGCTTTGCTGTTTATTTCTTCTTTTAAATGCTTAACAGTTTAAGTCGTTACATTTCCAGTGGCTACGCTCGTGTGCAGTTCCTGTCGGCCACATTACCTTCTAATGGAGTGTGCGGTCACCTCTCTGCCACTCCACAGGCTGCCCCAATGTTTCACACATATACAAGTATTGTAACCACATAACGACCATGTCTACTGTTACACGTTGAGGGATGCCCAATACTGGTGGCAGGCCTAATGGAATTTAATTTATTTTTATTTATTTATTTTTTAATATCCACATGTATGTATGATGTTTACGTATGATATCCGGCATGATAATTTTTTGTTTTCACATTCTTTCTTTCTTATTTTTATTCACAACTGTTTAGTGGTGACCTGTCCACTTTCTTAATGATTGTTTAGAATCAATCAAAATAAAATGGTAATAATTTGGCTACTTTGTATCATATTGGGCTGGAAAAACGTGTCTTGCACAATAAAAAAATTGGCAAGTTTTAGTGAAACATGGTATGCACATAATTAATTGGGCTATAGTGTGAGTTTGAGTACCGAGATTATTTAGCCTGATTTTCATTGTAGTGAGAAAGTTCAGTAGTGTCTAGGCAGGATTTTATCAGTGTGATTTGTCAATTCCGGTGAATGCGATACTGTTTTAGGGAAATTTTTGTCCATATGCACAAAAAGCAGTGTTTTTATGAACCACAGACAAGCTTTTTTTTTTTTACTCCAGTGCTTTAGAATTAAATCTCATTACAGTTTTAAACGTTTCTTTTTTATTTTTTTATTTTGTAAACCTGCGTATTATCTAACGTCATGGGAGTATATCCTTAGAAGCCAGCATGAGAGAACCATTTACTGAGGTAATTTTTAATGTTAATTATTTTCTGACTTTGCCAAAAGTTAGCAGCACCTTTATCACCTCAATGTATAGGTGACCATGACGCACAATTTTCATCTCGGTTCAGATTTAGTTGACCAGCCTACACATTTGCAAAGAACTTAACAAATAAAAGTTTCACTCAAACTAAAAATATAAAATGTAAATGTTTAAAAATGGACAGTAAAATATTCCAATTTTGTCCTTTCTTGTGTCACACAGTTGTGGTTCTTGAAAATGAGCTGATGTATGGTGTGGCCTTTGAGTTGTCTGAAGAAGCACAGTCCAAAGATTTTACCATCCCCATCGGAAAGGCAAAAATTGAGAGATCAGGTAGGTGAAAATAACAAAGGTGAATCTTTGTGCTATACATCTTGTGTGGGTTCCTTTAAATCTTGGTTACAGATGAGCGTTTCTCATAGTGTCAGTATTACAGTTGGTACTAGAGGGTAAAATTTACCAAGGGGCAAGTTATTGTAGATTAGTTTGTGTTATTTGGGTCAGTTTTGAGTTGAGATATATGAATTGTTTTGTTATTTTAATCAGGAAGTCACATCACGCTCGTCTCACATTCCCGAATGGTTGGTCATTGTCTTGATGCTGCTGCTGTCCTGGCCAAAGAGGGGATTGAATGTGAGGTAAGATGCAAGTTTTAGCTAGATATTGTAAGTGAAAATGCATCACTCTCCAAAAAAATTACAGTATTCTTTTATTCAGTTTATTYAATTTTATTTATATAGCGCTTTTAACAMTGGTCATTGTCTCAAAGCAGCTTCACAAAATGAAAAGAAAATGAAAATATATACAGTACAAGCTAGCTGGTTTATGATAATTAATTATGCTCATGTGACATAATTACTCTATAATATCTAGGTCATGTGTTAGATATCAACTCATTACAGTTAGGTCTAGTTGATTTCAAGTGTGGCATTTGGAATCTGTTGCTATTAACTCTAAAGGCCTAAGCACCATCACAGCCAATAAAGAAACCTATCAGAAAGATACTGAAAACATTTGGTGTGGCCAAGTCAGCTGTTTGGGATGTTGATGAAAAGAACATCTGGCGGGCTCAGGAACACCAAAAGGCCAGGAAAAACCACTGAAAACCATAGTTGTGGATGACGGAATTCTTTCCCTTCTCAAGAAAAGCCCCTTCAAACCAACAGGGAAGATCAAGAACTCCWTTGAGGCAGCCGGATTTTCAGTGTCAAAGGATAAAGATGAGGCTTTTTCAGAGTTATTACAGAGGGCTTACCAAAAGGTGTAAACCATTGGTAAATTTCAAAAACAGGAAGACCAGATCAGAGTTTGGACAGATAAGAAAGAAATCATTGTTTAAAAATGGGAAAAGAAGAGCATGGAAAAGGGGAACTGCTCATGGTCCAAAGAAATTGGATTTGAATCTGCAACAAGTGTAAATACTTGTTAAAACCATGTCAGTCTAGTCTAGATGCAAGACAAATGCAAGAAATAATTGGGGATAAATAGTGCTAACTAGGAAGCTTTGTGTAATTTTTTTTATTTTCAAATGAAGTTTTCATTACCAGAATTTAAGTGTGGCATTTGGAATGCTAAGGAAAATGGATAATGTTATTTCTGATGAGAAAAATTACCTTGTGTAGCATATTACTGTTTTTGTTCTGATTATTTGTTCCTAATTTACAGGTTATAAACCTGCGCACTATCAGACCCCTTGATGTAGAAACAATTGAAACTAGCGTGATGAAAACCAACCACTTGGTAACGGTTGAGGGAGGCTGGCCCCAGTTTGGAGTTGGTGCTGAAATTTGTGCCAGAATCATGGAAGGTAAATCCTTAAATCTTTTTATGTTTACACTTTTTCAAGCATTTGCTGTTAATAGCAGGATTTCTGTTCATATCATGTGGATCAGTGGAAATGCTCTTTTTTTAATTTTTAATTATAAGAACAGAAAATAATGAAATGTCCACCTGCTGAACTCCAGTGACCTGTTCTGATAAGTTTTCATCTTTACGTAACTGTAGGTCCTGCGTTTAATTACCTGGATGCTCCTGCTGTCCGAGTTACCGGTGTGGACATCCCCATGCCATATGCAAAGATTCTGGAGGACAACAGCGTACCACAAATCAAAGACATCATCTTTGCAGTGAAAAAGACTTTGAATGTGTAGTAGGCAGCGGAACACTATTTTTATCCCCCCTATCAGAAAACGCACCCTATAAACCATTTTGTTTCCATCCAGCTACAAAATAATAAGCCGGAAAGGATATACTAAGGGTTGTTAAGAATGTCAAAAGTGTATAATTGTCTCTCTGTTACATGATGGTTGGTTATCATGTCTCAACCAATTAACCAGTGGATATCTTGTTGTATTTACAAGATGCCTTTTGTCATAAAAGTGATATTTATTACCGAAGGGTAAAACCGGCCTTTGTATTGTGTTCTTCTAAATGTTCTAATATTAAGATGAACTTTAATAATATAAACCACTTAATCAACTCAATTCCTTATTTATATTCTCTTTGGGACAAAGCATTCTTTATTTTTTAGAAGTGACTGACATTGTCTTTTGAGGGCATTGTATTTTTAATTGAACAGTAATGACAGATAATTAATTAAAATAAAATTGGTAAAACCTGACAGTGCAGGACTAGAGTTTAGTGACAGCCTGAGCACAAAATCAAAATGCAGATATGGATAGACTCACTGGCACTCATCTGTTTGATTAGATATTTGCATTAATAATAATTCGATCATATAGCAGGAACTTGCTGCATTTAGACTTGTACACACGGTCAAGACGCTCTGCTGAATTTCAAACAGCTCATCAGAATGAGGGACAAAGGTGATTTAACTGCTTGATTTTCACACACTGCCCTCTAGGGTTTACAGAATCTGAGTGCCAGATCCCTGGGTGAAAATGACTTGTTAATGTTAGAGGTAGACTGGCCAGACTGTTTCGACCTGATAGAAAGGCAACAGTAACATAAATAACAACAAAGGTATGCTGAAGAGCATCTCTGTACACACACCACACCTTAAGCAATGGACCAGATGGGCTACAGCAGCAGACCATCTTACTGGGTGCCACTCAGAAAACTAAGGCCACAATTTGCATGGGCTTACCAAAACAAAAAAGTAGAACATTTAAAAAACATTTGGTTAAAAGAGTCTTTATTTCTCGCTCTAATATTCGAATGTAATGTTTTGCTTGTTTATGCACCTAATTGAACAACCAGACAGTAAGGCGTTACAATAGTCCAACCTAGAGGTGATTGGACAGTAAGGCGTTACAATAGTCCAACCTAGAGGTGATAAAAGCATGAACTCATTTTTCTGTACCATTTAGTGACAATATATTCCTTATCTTGGCAATATTTCTGAGGTGAAAAAATGCTATCCTGGTGATATTTATCTACATAAGATTCAAATGAAAGACTAGAATCTATAATCACACCGGTCTTTGACTGTTGCACTAGATAGAATAGAAAGTTACAGTGTGATCTAAAATCTTGCTTCTAGCTGCATGCGGTCCTATGACTAAAACTTAAGATTGMGCAGAAGGAAATTAATTAGCATCCAGTCTCTTATATCCTTTACACATTGCTCCACTTTATTAAGAAGTTTTTCTCAGTTGGTTTTGATGAGACATATAACTTGGTGCCGAAAGCAAAAGCGGGTCCAACCCAGTGCTAGATAGGTGTACATAATGAAGTGGCCAGTGAAGGGCACTTGGTGATGGCCATGGCACAGATTATTTCATTGAAATAAAATTTGAAGAGCAATATTTTGTAAATATTTGTTGGCATACTAATGCACATAAGGCTAGAAGACTTGGTAGGGAAAAGTTCAAGCAAAGAACAGACAGATTGTCTAATGGCTATCAGAATCCTGCATAACCATGAGATGATGATACTACCTGCTCACACTATCGAGTTATTTACATAAATAACATGCTCAACTCCATAGTAAACGGGGTTTCGGTGTAAAAAGGCTACAGTAGATTAATCTGGCAATCATAATTAGTACCTCAGAAACAACCATTTACTAGGAATTGCAGCTCATTACAGAGCTATATAATTGTTGTCTATAACTCTAATAGACAACTGATTTTAGGTGACCATAAAGAAAGAAGTCGAATKGTGTTTGGATCTGCTTCTATTCAATATTCTATTGTGAATTTCGAAGACACCTTTGGTCTGGAATAAAAATAAAACTTATTAAATTTAATTACATGTAAGGGGGAAAATGCTCGTGGATCAAACTTTTGGGCCACCCAGTACAAATTTAATAACACAATTATATAAAATTATTATATAAAACAGTAAACAAGGTAGTGTTAGTTTAATGTCCTTAAAAATAAATAACATAATCACTTACTTTCATCAAGACGTTTTAGTTGTGTTACGCAGAAAGGCACCCACTGTCCAATCATAGCTTTAAGTCATGGGGAGACACTTACTATACACAAAGTTATACAAAAATAAAAGATATTGAAGAATAGTACTGCATTTTCCTTTATTATTTTTCTTATGTACTACAGTTGATGAAGTAAAAAGGAGTTTCTCTTGTTCTCTAGATATTCAGTAAAGTAGCACGCCCTCTTGTGTGATATTGCTTTTCATTTTATATAATTTTATATATATATATATATATTGTGATGTGTGGCAGTCCACAAGAAGTTCTGATATCACTCTTGGGGGCGGTGGGGACTCAAATGGTTACTGAACAGAAGGTCCAGCACTGGTGATCCAGTGACTTGTCACTGTTGATAACTCTAAATGAATTTCATATCCCAGTTAGGACGTTCCACTCCAGGGGTGCTGTATCATGACTGATTCTGCACTCTGATCCCAGTTCCTAACTGGGATATGTGAAAAAAAATAATTTCACTGTGCTATAACGGTATATGTGACAAATAATTTAATCCTAATCTTGGAAGACAATCCCAGGAAAGTTTGTGCTGCAAGGGAGAAATTCATTTAGAGTTACCAGACCTAAAAATCACCAATTAACAGCACTTCAGATTAGAGTTGATATRAAGGCTTTATAGAGCATAAGTACATCTCAGTATTAACTGTTCATAGGAGGTTATTGCATATGTTGTATGCCTTCAGCATTGTTTTACTGCTATGTAGAAAGAAAAACAGGAAAGACCATGGAATTAGAATGTGTGTCAAGATGTTTTACTGGGAGAGCAGCGTAATTTAAATTTAAATGTACTTTTCACAACTTTCCCAGAATAGCCCACAACTAAATGGCAAGGCAACAGAGGCAAACAAAACCAGCTCTCACAGAGCTTGGAGCAAGAAACCTTGGTAGGGATGGAGGCTTAAAAGGTGGAGCCAATCCTCCTAAGGGTCACAGTGGGAACTGCGGAAAATGAAATAATGAGGATGAAAAGTCTACTTTTGAGGTGGGAAAAGTTGAGCTTTCAGTTCCTTAACAGTTTGTTTCAGTGTGGCTGAAAAGAAAAGGACAGGTTCGAAATTGGGCACCATTTCTGACCTAGATTCAAAACCACCTTGGTGGAAAGGGTGTACATGCCAACTTATGTGTGTGGAGTAGTGTATGAAGTTGCAGGAGGTAGGMGCGGGCCTGGGATTATTGGCCACAGCTTGAAGAGCACTCACATCCAAAAAACTAAACCTATACTACATTAAATCAATAGCAGTCTCCTGCTGTTTAGCTCAGTTTTATTGCAGGTCAGAGCAGATACACCCAGCTTGGTCACTCTTTATCATATGCATCCTGCTGAGAAGATGAACAAGCACATAAATACCCTGCTGTAAAGCATAAACAGGAATAGATAAACACTTACCATCTGTCTATTCTCCATAACACAGTGAGTGAACCTTGACTGCCTGCCCACAGCTGCACCAGGTAAAGAGGATACCTGGTATGAAAACAACTAAAGCACAAGAGTATAAACAGAAGTRTTTGGATATCTGCGAATAAAATACATTATTGTCGCAAAGCAGCTTTACACAATCAAAAGAAAATTATGGAAATTTGTATGAAATGTGAAAAATGTGTATGAATCAAAATGCTTAGATTGTCCCTGATGAGCAAGCCAAGGGCAACAGTGGCAAGGAAAAACTCCCTGAGGTGGCAATAGGAAGAAACCTTGAGAGGAACCAGACTCAACAGGGAACCCATCCTCATTGTGGGTGATAACGAATAGCATAGATTGATCTGCAGTCATACTGTCTGTTAGGCAGCTGGGAGTTCAGTATAACGGTTGATGTCTTTAAGTTAATATGGAGTCCAATTCATTATTGGAGGCTCAGGTACATGCACTTTGTTGTCTGTTGTCTAGTGTTGTCTCTTCTAGTATAAAAATTGATAGCTTAGGTTAACTTAAAAATGTAAAATCGGTGTTGCTAACTTATGTTGTGTTGTAAATTTATGTTGTTTGCATGTATGTAGCACCTGGAGGAAGGTCCTGGAGGAACGYTGTTTCGTTTCAATGTGTACTGAACTGTATATGGTTGGAATGACAATAAAGCCTACTTGACTTGACTTGACTTGAGGTAGTCTGTAGGAAATTTCAGTCCTGAACTGCTTGTCACAGTTCTGCCATTSAGTGTAAAACCTGTACAATCTGGTTTCATGCTATCTTTGGTTAGGTGTGCAGGCTGTTCTTGAAAGGCCAGAGATGTCAGAGAAATTGTCCCAATTCAATGCCATATGCCCATCAGTCTCATGTTCCAGATCACCATATTGCCTCAGCAGATGGGGAATGAGTATGTGTTTCAAATTCAAGCCAGTCATTTCATGTGGGAAATTGAAAAACTGCAGAAACTTGATTTATGTCCTACTTCCTCCTGCTGGCGAGTACAACAATGCAACTGAGTTTAGTAAAACTATTCCATATTTATACACATTGAGGATATTATGATAGACTGCTTATACTGCCTATTTGAAAAGCTGTATACTTCCATATATCAGCGTAACATTTACACATAAACATTGATTATCAATTATATACCAGTAACCTGATGACAGGATCATGGGATTTAAGGCTTACTCATGCCTGCAGGAACCAAAGGCCAGCCTGCCTGGTCCAATCCCACAGAAAGGCAAATGCAGCACTAATTACAAAAAAAGTAATTACAGTGTAATGTAATGTTATGGCTTAGCAGTATACACTTCCTTGTCAAAGTTTTAGAAGGGTTATTGGCTTGCATCAAGCAAAGAACCCAACTAAGGAGATTTGAAACAACTGGAATTGGGTTAAGACCTGAATGGAGACCACTTAAACAGTTGCATTGTAAAAAACAACAGAAAAAATCTCAGTTATGTTTAATAGTCAATGTAATAGCATTTCCACACGCACAATGCAATGGGATATAGTATCATTTGTATGTCAAGACCTTAAGAACTGTCAACCCATTATAATGGACTGGAATGTAATACAATACAACATGATTCACTGTTCTGTAATTGGTTCTAATGAGTAGTTAGTTATAATCAAAACAGTCTAAACTTAGAAGAGTGTAAAGACTGCCTCTTTCACTGGGAGCGACTAGAAGAGGGCACACCCATTAAAGTGAGCTTGATATAATAGTGCTCTTTCACTAATAGGAACTCCTGAATTCCTACTTTTAAGGCATGACAATATAGATTTTAGAATAATTCACATTCTTTTCCAGGGAAAACTAATAACTGTCATCTTGTTATACAGGGTGGGTAAAAGAGACATTGGTAATAAAGTCTATATTTCTAATACAAATATATTGAAACCAATTCTACATGTACCAATTCTACATTCTTACATGGAAAAATGAAAGGAAATCTTTACATTTCRGTTTGTTTATACAGGAGGGCTGAAAGGCATAGTCTTCTAAAGGAAGTCATTTTGAATATTGCTTAGAATCTCCTGAATCTGTCCTCCCAAGTCCTCCAGTGTGCGAGGCCTTGTCCTGTAAACGTCTTCCTTTGCATAGCCCCAGAAGAAAAAAAACACATGAAATAAGATCTGGGATTCCAGGAGGACATTTGTGTCGTCCCAGCCAAAGTCCTGGAAAATGCTTGTCTAACCAAGCATGCACAGTTACTATYGTCTATTTAGAGACTGTTGTCATCGCTCCAGTGATACTACAAGTTCTATAGCCATTTGATAGGGCTTAGTTAATTTTCACCCATCCTGTATATTAAGTCAGTCTTCATGTTGAATTTGCTGAATTTCTATTTTTTGGATTATACTGTCACTCAACACCACTGCCATTTCTTATTTTTTGCCACAGATGTTCATCACATCAAAGGGCAAGTCCACAGTGWGTCTGTTCATCTGCTCATTTGGAAAGAAGGCAAGAACTGATGCAAATGGAGGCTTAGATACATGGCTAGGCTGAAAAGTGGCCTATGCTTACTATTCACTTCTACTATTTCCTTTATGGTAAACATAACATTATATTACAAGCCTGCTTTACAACCTCTTTGTATCAACTGCTTATGGCTTATGTTTGTAGGTGGACCTGCTGCTTACTTGAAGCAAATCCAAAATAGCACAGCACAGCTTTTTTGTCAGTGTTGTCGATTCATAAATAGGCTCTGAATCACCATTTTCATGGGCTTATAATAAAGCACAGAATTATTTTTGTAGGATGACTTCCAAAAAAAAGGAGAAACATTTCTGTATTGTATAATTAGAGGTGCTTGCAAAGCGAAGCACTACTATTATAATCTCACAGGCTTTATTATTATTCCCTTTTTTCTACTTCCGTACAAAAGTTTGGTACGTAACCACTCCCGCACCGTTTTTCATAGACCCATGGATGAGGAGTCAAATTGTGCGGCTTGTTCGTGAATGGGGTGCTATGGCTTTTCTAAGGGGTGGCAATTAACCGCCCCAAAAAGTCCCATAGATTTAACATTGGGACCAATTTTGACGGATTGTAGCTCAGAAAGGGAATTTTGTAGAACGGTCAAATTTACCACATTTGAAGAGTGTCAGAAGATACCCCTCAAGAGGGTATAAGTTTTACCCCCGGGGCAGAAGAGGTCCCCAAATTTGCCCCATAGACATATAATGGGGAAAGAATCCCATAGACTTAACATTGAGACCAATTTTGACGGATTGAAGAGCAGAGTGAGAATTTGGTAGAAATCTCAAATTCACCACATTTGAAGAGGGTCGCAAGCTGTGTCAGAAGATACCCCGCACGAGGGTATAAGTTTTGCCCCCGGGGCAGAAACGTGCCCAAATTTGCCCCATTGACATATACTGCAGGTTTGGGCGCATAACTACTATAGTATCGTTTGTCCTAGATCCATGAAAGAGGTGTCAAATCGTTCGGCTCATTTGAGATTGGGGTGCTAAGACATTTCTGAGGGGTGTAAAAATATCCCATAGACTTAACATTGATACCAACTTTGACGGATTATAGTGAGATTAGAGTGAGAATTTGATAGAAATCTTAAGTTTACCACATGTGAAGAGGCTTGCAAGCTGTTTCAGACCRACCCCGCAAGAGGGTATAGGTTTTACCCCCGGGTGGGCAAGWGGCGCCCAAATATGCCCCAGTGAAGTATAATGTGGACTTTGGAGTCTGTATGACAACTGCATCGTTGTCTTACACCCATAWAATAGGTGTCAAATCGTGCTGSTTATTCGGTAATTAGGCTGCTAAGACATTTTTAAGGGGGCAGGCAGTAAATTGCCACAGGGAGCAATTAATCTCCCCAAAAAATCCTATAGACTTAACATTGAGACCAACTTTGATGGATTGAAGCGCAGAGTGGGAATTTGGTAGAAGTCTCAAATTTACCACATTTGATGTAGGCTTGCAACCTGTGTCAGAACATACCCTGCAAGAGGGTATAGGTTTTACCCCCGGGGCAAAACAGGTGCCCAAATTTGCCCCATTGACTTATAATGACTAATCACTTTTCATTTGTCGTAGACCCATGAAAGAGGTGTCATATCATTCGGCATATTCATGAAATCGGGGCTCAACATGACTTTTCTAATGGGCGACTGGTAAACTGCCCCAGCAGGGGGCAATTAACATAAAATGGTAACTTCCATAGGAACTTTGAAACTGAATTTAACTGTGAATCTCACTGTCGTAGAGACACGGGGGTGGGTTCATTTTACTCAGGCAATCAGTCTTTCGCATTTATCATGATGCACATAAGCCACGCCCCGTACTTATATTAGCATGTTGCCAGCATGATGCTAACAATAATAGCCTAACTATTATATATAATAGTTATAATATAATATTTCAACTATATTAGCATGTTGCTAGCAACATCATTAGAATGTCGCTAACATGA